>BMAC01000428.1:66148-69244 GCA_014905375.1 Phtheirospermum japonicum | reverse complement strand
ATATATATATATATATATATTTAAAATTGTGAGTTTGGGCAGTTAAAAATTCAATTTATGTGGCTCATAAATTTGAAATTATGAGATTTCAAAAAATCGAAATTGATTTTTCAAAATCTTGAATTTAAGCAATCATATCCTAATTCTTATCCATAAAATTTAAGCAATCATATCCTAAAAACACGACTGCATTTTTAAACGTATGTTGAAAAGTCAATAATTGTGTGCTGTGAGATTTAAATCTATCTATCTATCTGTATATATATCTATCTATCTATGTATCTATATATATATCACCCTTATATATTAATGCAAAATCCTCATTCGTATGCTTCTTTTAACAAATAAAAAATTCTGGTGCTTCGTTTACTTATGTGTAATCCAGGCCTAATATTTACCTAATTTAATACTTTTCTTTTTATTGTATCTTACCTAATTTAATTCTTTTTTAATTATATTTTTCCTTGTTCAATACTTTTTTTTTGATTCTCCTAATATAAAAATAGAAATAAATCATATATAATTAGTAGATAAAATCTAAATTAGTTATTTTAACTAAAAGAAAAACTACATATGAAATAATTTTAATTAAAAAAACTTTATTATGAAAATAATTAAATAAGTTTTATTGATAATATAATTTAAAATAATTTTATTTTTGAAGTTTTTAATATTCTATATAGGTAAAATATAAGTTATATACAATAATCTAAGTATGTAACTAAATATTAGTAATGTATCAAATCTAAATATAAAAACACTAACATACTAATAATTTATAAACATTGATTAGACACGACACGGGTTGATAGTGCGATATCTTTTGAATATCTCAAAGTATGTAACTAATAACTATTAACGAATTTATTGTAAACAATAATATATAAAATAATTTAATAATAATAATAATTAATAAAATATATATTAGACACGGGTTTAGAATGTGACGCCTTTTGAATTTTTGTAAGTATATAACTAAGATTTAATGAATTTAATTTAAACATCAAATAAAAAAGTATTTAATATTTATAATAATTAATAAATAGATTAGACATGTACAAGTTACGGTTGGGAATAATTATTTTAATTTTTTTATTTTAGATTTAAAATTCAGTAATTATCACAAATATTTTATATATTTATCTTTTGATAAGTTCCGTGTAATACACGGGTGTTAAACAAGTAAATATTAATGTAAAATCCTCTTAATCAATGTGTCTGTTTCGTATGTTTTGCTTGGATAATAAAGAATCTTGGTGCTTCGTTTGCTTATGTGTCACCCGAGCCTAATATATACCTAATTTAATATTTTTCTTTTACTATATCTTGCCTAATTTAATATTTTTTTATTATATTTATTCTAATTTAATAGTTTTCTTTTATTATATTTTGTCTAATTCAGTAATTTTCTTTTATAATCCTAATATAAAAATATAAACAATTCATATGTAATTAGTAGAAAAAAAGTCTAGATTAATTATTTTAATTAAAAGACAAATTACATATTAAATAACTTTAATTACAAAAACMTATATATGAAAATAATTAATACATTTTATTTATAATAAAAGTTGAAATAATTTAATTTTGAAATTTTAAATATTCTGTATTGGTAAATTATGATATATTTGCAGTAATTGGAGTATGTAGCTAAATATTAGTAATGAGCTCAATCTAAATATAAGAAAACAAAATTATATAATAATAATTAATTAATATTTATTAGACAATGACACATCGCGAGATGCTTGAAAGTATGACACCTTTTGAATTTTTCAAAGTACGTAACTATAATTACTAATAAGATTGATTTAAACATAATAATATAAAACGAGTTAATAATAATTAATTAATATAAATTAGAGACGGGTTGAAAATGTGTTATCTTTTGAATTATAAGTATGCAAATATATTATTAATGGATTTAATCTGAACATTAAAATATAATATTAATCAATAATTATAATAATTAATAAGGTGAACACGGCACAGGTCGGGATACACATCATTTCAATTTTTTATTTTAAATTTAAAACTTTATAATTTCTACACATATTTTTTATATTTAGTTTTTTTATAAATCCCGTGTAATACACGGGTGTTAAACTAGTGTGTGTATATATATATATATATATATATATATATATATATATATAAAGGTTAGCGTTTTATAAATAGTAGCCTYAAAYTTTTCCCGCCAAAATGTGTTCCTAAATTGGATAACATTTTAAGGAAAGTTTCAATCATTAATTTAATTACTAAATAAATATTTGTGGTTATAGATATTATTTAATTACTTATCAAATAATTGGATAATGATTTGAGATATGTAAGGTTATTTTCAAAACCATAATTTCCTATATACATATTGTGTTTAAAATACATTGATATAAATTAATTAATATCTATGATTATAATAATTACATTACATTTTAGGGTATATATTAAATTATATTGTGTTTATCATTTTTTTTAGTAGGATAATCCATATTTCAAAGTTTTTGTAGTTGATCTATAGAATATATTTATGTATTTTTTTAAAAATATAGAAAATACATTTTATAAATAGTATATACAACATGTCCCCCGCCAAAAGTGTGTTTCTAAATTATAAATGTTCTATATATATTTTGAAACTCGCCCCGTACACCGACCCGAACTGGCATAACAATTATCAGGTTACTGAGTCAACAGTCAGGTCACCGAGTCAATTACTTACCCGGGCAAAAAATAATAAAAATATAAATCTATATTTTTTTTGTAAATTAAAAATAAGTAAATTAAATAATTTTATATACATATAAATCACATTTAAAAGTCATAAACAAACTCTCATATATTTCAAGAACATAAATATATTATCCTTTAAACATATCAATTTATATATTAAATTTTCAAACATTATAAAGACGAAGTGAAAAAAAATCAAGAAAATGAATAAATAACAAAACTATTCTTATTAGTATGGTTACATAAGCTTATATATATATATATATATATATATATATAAGTGAATATAAAAAAAATGACAATAAGTTCTCAATTATGTAGAAAAAAGTGAACTTTTTAAAAAAGAGAAAAAAAAAGGAAGAAGAA
>BMAC01000428.1:13648-61148 GCA_014905375.1 Phtheirospermum japonicum | reverse complement strand
AGAAAAAATTGGGATCCCAAAAAATAAAGCAAGGCATCAAACTTAAATAAATTACAGGCCCCAAATATAACTAATTTGTCAAAAAATAATAAAACATTAAAGCATATTAAATTGAACAAATATTAATCTTCTTACATAATTAAACTCTAAGAAATCTGGTATCTTATACAATAATTTTATTTTAAAAAATTGGTAGTTGATACAATCCGATTTATTGCAGAATAGAATCCTAAACAAATGAAATATGTGTATGTATATATATACTATAATTAATTTAGTTATTGATTTAATAACATTATATTCTTTTTTCTTACTTTAAATTATAAGTATTTGTTGTATGTATATGTGTATGTATGTATATACTAAAATTAATTTTGAATTGAAATAAAATATTAGAATAATAATCTTGAATATTTTATTTGATTTGATTTTTATATGATTTTGAATTGAAATAAGATATTAGATTAATAATTTTATTATTTTTTAAGTATATAAAGAGAGTGTGTATGTGTATACTTTATTCATTTTGAATTTAAATAAGATATTAGAATAATATCTTATTCTAATATTATGTTAATTTAAATGTATTGTCTGGTAATGTTATTAAATCTATTGTGTTTAATTAAAATCATGTATCTAATAATGTATTGATCTAAATTCAAGATACTTCAAATTTTTTAGGGTACCAACTTTTATACCTACGGTTAACTGTCATGTTCTGGGCTTGGATCCGGATCTACGATTGGGCTTATCAGATTTTAAATTGGACTCAAAACAATTGAGCCTCTCAATTATTTAGTGGACTTAAAATAAATTATGATTTGGGTTGAATTTAATCAAATAAATGGGTTTTAAACTGGTTGGATTTGATTAATTCTATTATCAAATATTTCTAAATTATTCTTATTTATTTTAAATTTATAGAAAATCTAAAACTAGATTATGATGTTCTTAAAATTTATCGATTGTGGTTAAATTAAATCGATTATGCGTTATTGTATATATTTCAATTTTTAATTTCAATTTTCATGCGTGTAGATTAATATTCTTTTGTTTGTAGATTTGATTACCTAATATGATGTAAGGTATCTTATCAAATGTGTTTATTATTTATTTTTGTTTAATTTAAGTCTTATATATGGTATTGCATACATTTGATTTTTTTAATATCAATCTCTATTAATGTAGATTAATTTAATTTAGTTTTCTTATTTTATGAATAATAAATTTATTTCGAATTGTTTGTAGTTGTAAAACTATATTACAAGATTTTCAGATTCTTTTTATCAAATATGTTAGTATTCAATGAATTTATTAATGTGATTTAGTTTTAATTATATAAATTTAAATTACTAAGTAAATATTTTATAAATTACATATATATTTATATATTTGATAAAGCATTCTATTTAACATTTCTTCGTATTTTCTTTTCTTTTATTGACTTTTTAAATTTTAGTTTTTTCTTTAAATTATTTTTGAAATGCTTCTTATGAATGAATTGTGTAATTGTGAATTTAGATTATGAGATTTTTTTTAATACTTATTTTAAATCCGAAGGTAGGAATGATTTATTGAGTGATTTCACATGCCTGAATTCTTAAATGGTATAAAGTGTTTTGGGATGCCCAATCACGAATTGCATGTGAAGGTAGGGACTCCTGTTATGTTATTGAGAAATATATACCACTCAATGGGATTATGAAACAGGACGAGATTGGTTGTTATAAGACTTTCCACGCACGTCTTTGAATGCAAAACTCTAACTGGTGCAAAGGCAGACGAAAAAGTATTGCTTTCCCGCATGAGTCTAACGCCTTCTGATGTTAGGATACCTTTCAAATTTCAACGAAGACAATCTTCGCTCATGATTTCATATGCGATGACGATAAACAAGAGTTAGAGTCAATCACTTTCGGACGTCGACCTTTATCTGAAAAATCTCGTGTTCATTCATGGTTTGTTATATGTTGTTGTGTCGCGCGTCACCCATCGAAAGGGTTTGAAGATATTAGTTTGTAGTGATGACGATTCGAGATCGAACATGACCAATAATGTAATATACAAAGAAGTATTCAGTAATGTATAATCTTAACGTTTATGTATATAATGTGAATTCGATCTATAATTTATGTAGTGTGGATTTTTTTTTATTTATTTCTCTTTATCTTTATGTTCCATTTTATTTATATTTTCACATAGTAAATAATAATAAAATTAATATTAATATAATTTGATTTTTGTATTTTAACTTTTTGCCCCATGCATTGTACGAGTATAATAAAGAAAAATAGTTAAAAAAACAGTTGAAAAGTTAATAATTGTGGCTTTGCGCCAAAAAAGTTTGGTTTTGAGAAAAGAAAATAGTTTGGAGAGAACCAAAATAATTATCTCAGATATCCAGTATTGTTATTATATGTATATGGCAAACACTTGTGTTACGCCAAATTAACGGGTCATGACCCGTTAGGCCATCTGACCCGATAATATAATGTATTTATTTTTATACTATGATTTATTGATTTTTGTATTCGAAAGTATTGATTTTTCATAAATTTCTGATCCGTGTTATAATGTATTAATTTTTGACTTAACATATGATACGGTAATCCGACATTACAAGAGTGCTACCCTATGCATATTAGTTACATAAATAAGACACACTATTAACATAATTATGATTGTGCACTTGGGCCGAGTAAGTATATATGGATAGTAATTCCAGCGCGTAAATTGCCATATATAGTTAGTGCATTCCTAAGAAAGAAAAGTCCTTTTCAAAGATTCTACAATCTAATCAATTTGAAAGATGGTCAAACTAATATGTAATTCAATAAATAAGTGGGATTACATTACCAAAATTGATTTATATTCAATTTTTTGATTTACAATATATTATAGAAATTTACTTATTTAAGCTCGGTTGATAATTTCAAAATGGTATATATAACATTAGTAACATGTTAACTACCACCGATTCAAAAAAAGAAGAAAGGAAACAACAAAACTTTTTTATATAGTTTATGACAATGTTGAGTCTTTTGAAATATTGTTTTCTTGCAATTCTTCTCATCTCTCTCGTATCAGGTATGTTGGTTCTCCAATTATTTGCTTTCTCATGTTTCACCGTCAATTTAACTATCATTGGAAATTTCAAAATCACTTAATCAGACAAAACTTCATTATGAAATATTATTGTAATTATTCGGCCAAATATATATTAATAAATCTGATTTTTATTTTTATTTAATCACTATTATTTATATAATGCAGAGAGCTCGGCAAATATATGCGAGACAGATGTGTCTTTAGGTCCTGGTGCTGACTGTAGATATTTGCCATTATCTACTTGCGCGGACCAATGCAAAGCCGTCTTTGGAAATGTTTATGTGAACTCCAATTGTTTCTATTCACCACTTTGCAGATGTTATTATAATTGTTAATATATATATATATATCTATATATATATATATATTCTGTAGTCCCAAAATAAAAGTCTCTTTAAAGGAATAATATAAAAAATTATGAAACTATTTCTATATAAGTGTTGATCTCATTTTATTTTCATTTTATATTGTCGATTGATTCCGTGTTATTTTGGTTGGATTCTTAATTGGTATCACTTTAACTCACAGTTGATAAAAATAATAGTATTTTTTTCTCTCTTAAAGATAAAATATAATTTTGACATATTTTTCTTCATTAAGAAGTACTTTATAAATTAATAGACTTGCACGTTGCTATTATATTTTCGTCTTAATTATTCCCTCTGTCCCATATTAGTAGTTACGCGAATTTAACACATATTAATTTAACACATATTAACAAATTAGTAATTTATAATTAAGACAGAAATTTATATATTATTTTAAGGGTATACATAGAAATAAAATATTAATTGACTATGTTTGTGCACGTAAATCAATAATAAATGTAGAATACTAATTTGTTAAATATATACCATATAGTATATGTAGGATATTAGTTTGTTAAATATTGAAATGTGAATTCTCTAATGTTTATCAACTTGTTTGGTATAAGACTGCGAATACTAGGATTGGTATTCTAAATCTCAATTTTTGTTTGTTTTACGACTCAAATTCTCAACTCACAACAAACAATTTCTTACACCTAACCACACACTCATCTATTTTATTATATCATCATTATATTTAAAAAATTAAATATTACTAAATATAATATAATAATACATTATCATCAACTTTTCAGACATGATTTGACATCAAATACAATATAAAAATACATTATCATCCACTTTGCAGACATGATTTGACATCTACAGTAAAAAGTAAAGGATTATGAATCTTATAACAAACACAAATTCTTACTATATACATAATTCTGAATACTCAAGATTTTCAATACCAGAATTCAGAATCTCAACGAAACCTACTCTAAACAACCCCAAAATATTCATCGATAGTCATGATTAATACAAAACTATGTCAACTCATTTATTTATTAGCTTACTTTTGTAAATGAGTTTATTTTTAAAATATTCAAATAAGTTATTGTATATGTATATTATTCTGATCATCGTCAATCAATTTTTATATTCATTGATCACTCTTGATATGGTAACGTATAATTGGACATAACTGAAAAATGAT
Source organism: Phtheirospermum japonicum (assembly GCA_014905375.1). Lineage (NCBI taxonomy): Eukaryota > Viridiplantae > Streptophyta > Magnoliopsida > Lamiales > Orobanchaceae > Phtheirospermum > Phtheirospermum japonicum. The sequence goes on along the minus strand of BMAC01000428.1, from coordinate 56,516 downwards.
TACTTTAGAACAAGTCCAACGTGTGAGAGAGACTGTCCTTGACTTTTGTTGATCGTCATGGAGTATGACACAATCACAAGAAATTGTCGTAAAAGGCAACCTCGCATCAGATGGTGTGATAGTCATTCTAAGGATCAACACCAATTCACCTGTATTACTTCCTTGAAGAATCTTAGTGGTACAACATGATCGTCAAGTTTTGTAATAACCAATCTGGTTCCATTACACAACACAAAGGAATGATCGATATTTCTCAACAATATGAGTGGAGTTCCAATTTTCAATTTTAGCTCATGGTTCGACATCCAGAACATATGATGGTGTTTAGAAACTCCGGTGAGTGGACGTCCTGCAATATGTTAATGTTTGAATCAGATTTGCAAGCACTATATATCGGAGTTAAGATATACTTTAAATCCTCCATCATTTTATGACATAATTTAATTAATCAAATCCACGAAGGGTGAAAATAATGCGATCCTCCAAATAAACAGAGCATTCAGTAGTTTTTTCAAATATAATATTATAATATAACATCATTCACTTTTGAGACATAATTTATCATAAAATAAAATATAATAATACATTATCATCTAAAACAACACAAGATTTTAAATACAAGGTTTTATAATTTTAACGAATACTAATCAAAACAAACCCTTAGTAATTTAGTCAAGTCCATGTTCCTCTTTGGATCCGTCGACAAGAGTAGTAGCGGCACGACATCAGTCATCCAATAATATTCTCTTCAATTGAGTGTGTCAAGTAATTTGAAGGGCTAAGGACAAAAATAACAAAAAATTTGGGGGAAAAATATTTTTACCTTCCTATCCAAAATATATCTAAATTTCACTTTTTTTTCTTCAAAAGTACTTAACTTAGTTGTAAGAATAGTATAGTTCATATGGTGGTTTGTCATAGATTATAGTTTGTAAGATAAGTTGTAAAAAACATCATAGAGACTGGGAGGAGGAAAAGATTTTCCACTAAACTTTATATTTTATATTACATTGGATGATATTGGGGATGAATGAGGGTAATCAAGTTTTCTGTATAATTAGCGTTATAAATGTTTACTGATTGGCTTTAAATTTATTTTCTGAAGTGTGGCCTGAATAGAAATAAAGAAGAGATAATGGAGGCTTTCTTGTTTATAGCCGAGCAAGTGAACGAGGGGTGTACACCTCGATTATAAATATAATTTTTTTTCGAAACGATAGATATATTAAAAGACAAGAATATATACAAGGCCTTCAGGCCACCATGTTTAGAATAGATTAACAACAATTAGGAGACCCACCAAAGTGGTCTATGCAAAAACCTGACAGAATAAAAAAAAAAAGAAAAAGAAAGATGATCTAACTATGAAGCTAAACACAACAAGCAGGAAATCCATAACTTAATCATCGAACTTCACACATCACACCATAGATGTTCGACATAGTGATAACTCACAATTGAACTCTGAGGAGGCCCTAAAGAGATATCGCTCAAAACACCATGGCTAGGGAAAACCCGCCATTGTAAAAAAAAAAAAAGGCATAATAAACAAAGAACAAAAACAGCCCCCTAGTCTCAAACCTTTTCAATAAGATTAAGTATATCTTGATTATCAACAAACTCTATGTAACTCCAGTCAATTTCTTCCTTTGTATACTCTTCTTGCTCCATCTTGAAAACATGCTGTCAGAAAATAGCTAATGTCATCTTGATTCAAAATACAGCTTTCATGCTATTGCTCTGGGTTTACATACTTTTTTGCCCATGCATAAAGTGTGTCCTCTCCTACATAATTACTTTAAAGGGGGACCATTGCTACTTAATATGGAATAAACCTCTAAAACAACAACTAAATAAGAAAAAACATATAACAGGTAAATAAAGCCCATAAATAACAATCTAGCTACTGCGGCCAATTAGCCAAAACTGCAAAAACTCATTTTGTTCACGATGGCCCATTAAGAAAGTGCCCACACAACAAGCAGATCTTTACTGCCATAGTTCTCTAATTAGATCTGGTTGTCATGCAACTTTAAATTCTTTCCACTCTTTGACAACCACATCAACTGTGTCCCTTTCCGATCTTCATAAACTCTAGAATTGCCACAGGTTTCTTGTTTCCAATAACCACCAAAGTAAGTATGTTGTGACTTGGATGCGCGCTTCTGAAGAAATCTCATAATCAAGAAGACACACTTTACACCACTGGCTTTTAAACGAATCAGTTTCCATTTCCGTGCCATCCTAGTAAATGGGTGCCAATTCCCATAAAAGTTTAGCTCTAGTGCAAGTGAATATGATATGTTCAATTATATCATTCTCTTTCCCACACGCCTTACATATTGGGAGCACCACCCTTTTCCTTATCAAGTTACAATTCATAGAAATCAAGCCAGAGAAACATTTCCATATGAAGTGCTTAATTTTATTTTTGACCCTAATTTTCCAACACCTATTCCTTGCCATCATTAATCTCCCAGCATCGCAACTGCCTTCAGCCACATCCATCCATCTAAACTTATCCAAGATAAGTTTTTTATACACAACTTTAGCGGAAAAGCAACCCTTTTTTTATCAAAGTGCCAACCCATTCTTTCATTCAAGTTCGGGTTAAAGCTAGTTATATATCAAGATTAACAATCCTCTCTCTTACATAAAACACTTCTTCAATCAGATCATTCTTTCCATTCAGGCCACTTTCATCAATAAGCTTAGAAACCCAAGTAAGAGACTATCTACCACCAACAGGAGAAGCAATGAAACCCTCTACTTTGGGTATCCAAGGTGATTTCCAAAATTTTCACAGCTCATCCATTTCTAACTTCAAGTCTTAGCCCTTATATTAGAACCAATCTAGCAAAACTCCAACTTCTCCACGACCAAGATGCATTTTGCTTAATCTCAGCATCCAAGAGGCTACAGTTAGGGAAACGCTTGGCTTTCAGGACCCTGCTCACCAGTAATTCAGGATTAAAGATAATCCACCAAAGTTGTTTGGTAATCACAGCTTCATTGCACATATGCAAGTCTTGGAATCCCAATACAATAAGTTTTTAAGGAATAACAAGTCTGTCCCAAGCCATCAAATATGTTTTCTTTTTAACCAGGTCTTCAGCTCCCCACCAAAATTTAGCCACTAGTTGTGAAATATCCTTGAAAATGCTCACAGGTATTTTTAAGCATGACATAACAAAAATAAGTAAAGCATTGATAACAGATTTAATCAAAACTTCTTTCTCTACGGTTGGTAGTTATACTTCCAACTAAGCATAATACTTCTAGCAGCCCTCAAAATAAAATTAAAAACTTCTTGTTTTGACTTCACAATTCCCAAAGGTAATCTTAAGTATCTACTAGATTGGTGCTTCCTAACTCCCTCGAGAGACTCACAAACAGCAGATTGAACAGAAAAAGGGACATTCATAATGAAAAAGATGGAGTTTTTATCACAACTCACTTTATGATCATTGGATATTTGGTTGTTGATTCCTAAATTCTCTTACTATATACACTGTGTATTATATCAGTTTGTTTGAATTAAAATTTTAGCATATTATGTTATTTTGATTATGGATGGAGTATGATGATTTTTCGATAATAATATAAACTTAATTTGGTTTATATCGATATAAGTTTGTAGAAAGGGTTGTGCAATAAAATGGCTAAAAGCCTGAAAAGGGGCGAAAGAAAACACAAACAAAATGTAATTTTTTTTTCTTTTTAAGAAGAAGAAATGAGGTGGTTCTAAACAAGAAACGCTTCCGAGGTGACTAACAATTTGAAGTGGTTTTTAGCTAACAACCGCCTCCCGCTTTCTTATCAGTATGAACAGCCACCCAAAATCGCCTCTAATGGTTGTTTAAATCCGTCTTTAATCATTACTTTTTCGTTATTATCTATTTCGCACCTCAATAGCCGTCGGAGATCGTACTTTCCTAACTTACGTCAGCCCTAACATTTCTGGATCCAACCCGTTCTCCTCCCGTAGTTGTACCCCGTTTGGATGAGTCGAAGGTGTCCCCACCACAATCATTTCCTCAGTTGTTTCGCCCGATCATTGTCTGTTTTGGTCCATAACTCAACTATACTACAAATAAGGTCATTTTTGAACTCTACATCATCCTTGTGCACGTCACCATAACCCTACCAGACAATGCACCGGTACATGCTAGGGGTGTGCATAGGACCGGAATTTATGGTCCGCACCGGCGGACCAGAATTTTGAAAATCTTGGACCGTAGACCGGACTGGAACCATAAATTTCGGTCCAATTACGGTCAGGTCAAAATCGATTTAGACCGAGTTTTTTTTTTTAAATAAATTAGTTTAGTTAATGTGAGTTTAAAAATTATGGGAGGTTTCAAATTCAAACATGATGTAATATAAATAGTAGCAAACCTATTTTATAGTATTATTATTGATGTTATAATATAATTATAAAACAACAGTACATAACATCACACATTAAACATTAAACTGTATCGCAAGTTTACATTGTAATATAAAAGATTATTTAATTAAATACACACACTAAACATTAAATTGTACCACAAGGTTACATAGTAATTATTAAGATATTTTGATTAAATAAATAATTACATTATAGTATAAAATAACAAACAACTTATTCTCTTAGTTTATATGGACAATATAAAAAATCAACAATATTTATTCTTTAAAAATGATAAATAAATAAATTTTAAAAAAAGAAGAAGAAGAAGAAGAAGAAGATCGGCCAATTCCGGGCCGAATCGAAAAATTACGGGTTTGTATCAAACCGAACTAGAACCCGGAAAGTACAATTTTTAAGGACCGTGAACCGGACCAGATTATCACCAGTCCGATCAATGTTTTTCTAGTCCGGTCTATATTTGCACACCCCTAGTACATACATTACTCTCTCGGCCCAATATGCTCGATGAGTAACCACTCCCCGCGCCTAACGTGAGGAATCGGGACCGACCTGTCGCATAAGAAGATGAGGATCTGGTGAAAGAATGGGAGATTGGTGACGAAGTGGTAGAAGATAGGCGGGATACCTGAGACGAGCTTGATGTTGATGAGCCCATCCCCCGGGCTCGCTCGAATTCATTTAATCGTATTCTACAGATTCGATTTTGTTTGATTAGTTACACAAATATATTACGCTTTAAGTAGGTATGTTTGAATAGTAAATCCAGTGCATAAAATGACATATATAATTAGTGCTCTATTTTGCAATCTAGTCAATTTTGAACTAATATTTAATTCAATAAATAAGTAGGATTAGATTACCAAATTGATTTATTTTCAATGTTTTGATTTACAATATATTATAAATTTACTTATTTTAGGTTGGTTGGTAATTTTAAAACTCTATATAACATCAGTAACATGTTAACTACCACAAGTTAAAAAAAGAAAAGAAAGGAAACAAAAACATTTTTTATATAGATAGTTTATGACAATGTTGAGTCTTTTAAAATATTGTTTTCTTGCGATTCTTCTCATTTCTCTCGTATCAGGTACGTTAGTTCTCCAATTCTTTGTTTTCTCATGTTTCACCATCAAATTAACTATCATTTGAAGTTTCAAAACCACGTTAACAGTTGCTTGCTTTTTACAATTTGCACTTTCAAAAGTTGCGTAATTCTAGATACGTAGATGTTTGTAACTTGTGTTATTCTTAATCAGACTAAACTTAATTATGAGTTATTATTGTAATTATCGGTCAATATATTAATACATCTGATTTTATTTATGTAATGTATGCGAAAAAGATGTGTCTTTAGGTCGTGGTGCTGATTGTAGGACTTGCCATTGTATACTTGTGTGGACCAATGCAAAGCCATCTTTGGAAATGTTTATGCAAACGCTGCGTGTTTCAATTCACCACTTTGCAAATGTTTTTATAATTGTTAATTAATTATGAAACTATTTCTATATAAGTGTTGATCTCATTTTATTTTTCCTTTTATTTTATATTGTCGATTGATCTCATTTTATATTGTCGATTGATTCTGTGATATATAATTGGTATCACTTTAACACTCTAATAATAAATAATACGATTTTCCCTCGGAAGGTTAAAATATAATTTTGACATATTTTTCTTCCATAAAATTACTTTATAAATTAATAGACTTGCACGTGGGTATTATATTTTTCATCTTAATTAATCAATACATGTAGAATACTAGTTTGTTAAATATGCCATATACTTGTAGAATATTAGTTTGTTAAATATTGAAATGTGAGTTCTATAATCTTTAAATTATTCATTGATAGTCATGATTTAATACAAAACTATGTTAACCCATTTATTTATTAGCTTACTTTTGTAAACGAGTTTGTTTTTAAAATAAATGTTTACCGTAGTTACACATACAAAAGTATGTAAATTCCTTCTCACTATCTCAACTTTATAGTAGTCTAGTAGTCCTAACATAATGTTTCAATTCACACTACATGTTTATAGACTATCTCATCCTCAGTCACACTTGAAAAAACTTCATCTATCTTTGGTAAATCACCAAAAAAAAAAAAAAAAGCATGTACAAAATACTTGAAACCCCCAAAAATGTCACACATGGTACACCATTCCCACTTCCAAAGTTGAAGCATGAGTTGCACTCAAAGCATATGTAGGAGCCCTACAATTCCTCCTCAAGAAATCATACCCTAAATTGATCACAACCTTCTTCACCAAACTCGACCCTCCTTTAGCTCTCACATACGAATGCCCCAAGATATACGCCATTCCGGCCTCCCGAGCCTCCATCAACTCCCTCAACTCCTCCCGCACCCCTCTCTCGATCTTAGGGCTCTCCGGGATCACAAACCTAACCCTTTTCCGCGCCTTAACCGCCACCGGAGACCGCACCTCCGACGGCCCCGCCATTTCCGTGCTCTCCTCCTCCCGCATTTGCACCCCCTCCGGATGAGTCGAAGGCGTCCCCACCACAATCATCTCCTCAGTGCTCCGCTTCGCCCGGTCACCGCCCGTCCCGGTCCGTATATACTCGGCGATGCTGCAAACGAGGTCGTTCTCAAACCCCACGTCATCCTTGTGCGCGTCCCGATAACCGTACCGGACGACGCACCGGTACATGCGGTACTCCCTCGGGCCGATATGCCCGACGAGAAACCGCTCGTCGTGCCTGACGTGCGGGACCGGGACCGACTTGACGCACAGAAAGACGAGAACCTGGTGAAAGGCGGGGAGGTTAGTGACGAAGTGGGAGAAGATGGCCGGGATGCCCGAGACGAGCTCGGTGTGGATGAGCCCGATCCCGCGGACCCGCACGATGCCGAGGCTTGGGCCCAGCCCGAGGAGCCAGTCGACGGAGACCTTGTTCTGGACGTCGAACTCGTACTTCTTGAGGGTCCCGTAGTGCCACATGCACATCACCGCCATGACGATGAAGGAGATGGCGATAGGCACCCAGGCGCCTTCTAGAAACTTGATGAGCGAGGCCGAGAAGTAGAGGGCCTCGATCGACCCGAAGAAGAGGACGAAGCATACCGCAAGGAGGACGTTGTGGTGCCAGCACAGGACGATGACGAGGGACATCAAGCAAGTGGTGACAAGCATCACAGTTATTACGGCCAGGCCTGAAACAAACAGTTACCAGTCCAAAATTACAAATACACCCTTGGCATTCATTTTTTCTACTTAAAAGAACGGAGCATGTTGAAGGTAATCTTACCCGAAGCATTGCCCATGCGTTTGGTGTCTCGGAAACCGATAGTGACGGCCAAACATAGGAGCATCAAAATCCAGTTGACTTCGGGGATGTAAATCTGCCCGTGAATTTTCGAGGAGGTGTGCACGATTTTGACTCTCGGGAAGCAACCGAGAGCCGAGCACTGCTTTATGATTGAAAACGTGCCGGTGATGATGGCTTGGCTTCCAACAACCGCCGCCATAATAGCGATCACGAGCACCGGCCATCTTATTTCCTCTAGTACAATATAACGAGATATAATATGTGAGGTGAAATTCACTTAATTTTTTTTTTTTAACTTCAAAAAGGTAATATTTAAAGATAATTTATACCAGGTACTGAAACGTAAAATCCGACACTGTAATCTTCTTGAATATTGTGGTGCTGAGAAAGATACGCAGCTTGTCCCATGTACGCGAGGATCAGTGATGGATATACGATTGATGTGAAAGCTATCTGCAATTTCGTGACGAGTAAAAGTTGGATGCTTGAAAAGCGTTTTCACTATAATGAAATATAAATTGATAAGTCTACTACTAAGCTTTCAAGATTGAAACTACAAAATAATCTTGATTGTAGGCTAGAAAATGAACAAGAATGACAAACTGTGGCACTAGAGATCATATTCCAGCATTGTGTAAAGAACTCCAAATAAAAACCATCAAACTTAGAAAAAGGGTAAACTACAAAAAGTACCCTGTCTTTAGCTTCATTTAAAAAAAAAACAGTTATTTCGCAAAATTACAAATGCCCCCCTGAAATTTGTTTCTCTTTTACAAAAAGCTGTGTTTTTATTGTTTTAAAGATAGCTGGAGAGTTTCTGTAATAAGGCTAAATCTCAGCGGTAATTTTTGTAATTATTATTTTGAAGATAAAAGATAATTGTGCTCTTACCTTTATCGACAGCTGAGAAAAGTGTCCAAGATCAGCAAACATTGCTTCTGAACCTGGAATTGTTCATATCCAAGTGAAACAAAAAGAAAATATTGTCACTGAGAGTCAAAATATTATTACAAGAGTGTCAGCAAAAACCAAAATAAACAAATAAATGAGTGATTCTCAGCTTCTAGAGAAGCTGGAATTATTTTTAAAACTAAAATGTTTTTTTTTCTGGCTAGAAGAATCACTTTTTTTAGAGTGCGCCAACGCTCCCTACTTTACGCTATAGCAATAAAAGGAAAATCTTGCCATATATGGAAAGTTACAATATTATTACACAAGTGTTAGCACAAATCTAAATTAGAGAGGAAAAAAAGTGATTCACAACTTCTAATTGGAGTTAGTATTATTTTAAAAAGCCGAAATGAGTTTTTTTTTTCTCCGGCTAGAAGCTAAGAATCACTTTTTTTTTCTTTCTTGAGTTTGCAAACACTCCCTACTATACGTTGATGTCATATACGTATCAAACGATTTTAATTACCTGTGATGCAGAGTAAGATACCACCCAAGGACATCCAACCGCCAGTTTGCGTTTTCTTTAGAAATTTGTACATGTAATACGGGGATAGAGCTTGATACACATGAGGGTTCCATTTGAAGATATTGTACACACCAATAGCGCTGATGCACAATAGCCACGTTATGACCACGGGCGCAAACAAGAACCCGACCCTGTGGGTCCCGTAATGTTGGAGGGCAAATAAGGCTATCAGTACTATACAAGCAACGGGTACTTCTACGTCTGCAGGATAATATCAAAATAATTCAATAAAACATATAGCGCGAAGACAAAATAAAAATAAAAATACCATTTGCAGTTTCTAAAGATTGAATATCTAAACAGGGAAAATATATATGTGTACACAAGTCGTAATCCATAATCGATGCAATTCTAATAAATAGTTGATTTCGGATATCAGCTTACAAAGAATTTATTTAGCAATGGATATTCATAGAACAATTGAATATTATTGAAACAGAAACTTGCTGCATTAAGCAATTAAGGATAATTAGAGTCAAACTTTCCACAATAGGAAATTTTTAGCTAGGTAAGTTTTTAATCTTTCAATTATACTAAAATATAGTAGTATCATCAGATTATAAGATTTTGGTCAATATTAGGCACTAAAAAAAGTTTCAGATTTTTGGAGCATACATAATCAGAGAAGCCTTTAAAGATTTGGTTCAATTTTATTATTTTTGTTAAACAAAAATCATTTTGAAAGTGTGAAATCACAATCTTACACTTGTGATGCTCTTTCTCCATGGCGAGCTCAACACCCGAAACGGCCGAAAAAACTGCAAACGAACAAAACCACAAAAACTACTCAATTAGAAGCTCATAAACTCGGAAATTATTGGAATTTGACCAAAAAAAGAATCATAAATGTAATACCCGAAATAGCCGGAGTCAATATGCCATCACCAATTACCATACAAGCACCAAGAAGAGCCAAAACAAGCAAAAATCTCTGCAATACTCTATATTTCTCAAGACTCGATTTAAGCCTTGCCCCAAAAGTCGATGGCTCGGGACTAATTATATCTTTCTTATAAGCCGACAAATCCTCGTCGGCCGATTGAAAACTAGGCAACGAATTAACTTTAGCATGCCTACATAAGAGTGTATACAGTGCAAATGTGCCTCCTTCACCATTATCATCAGCTCTCAGCACAATAAACACATATTTCAATAAAGGGACCAAAGTTAATGTCCAAAACACAAAGGATAAAACTCCAAATATCTCTTCATTTGTCTCAGAATGTATAATGTCCTCAGCAAATGTATTCTTGTACACATATAATGGTGATGTGCTTAAATCCCCATACACCACACCCAAACTTTGATAAGCCAATGTTAATATGGTTCTCCAAGACTCTTTCTGCAATTATCCAATAAAAAAAATCCAATCACAAAAAATTCAAAAAAAATAAAAATAAAAATAATAGTAAAAATAAAAATAAAGAAAACCAAAAAAAAAAAAAAACTCACCTTTACATGATTCTGATAAAACCCAGGTTCAAGATCCATTGAAAATGCTCTCAGGTGTTCAAGAAAACCATGTCCACTGCAAATACAATAAATTTAACCAGGGCCCATTTGCCAAACCACCCAACCCAGTAAAGAACTTTCAAGAAAATACATATTCGACACGCAAATATTTATCTACACTTAAAAAGAGTGATAATTTATTAGGAATATAGCTAGTACCTAAATGTGACACAAACGGCAGTTGAACGAACCTCCACAGAGAAAGACACAACAAGAAAAAAATCACAAACAATTGATGTAATCACTAAACAAATGAAATTGTTGGCACTTGGAATCAGGGCATAAATAATAGACTCTGAAAAGAGACTTTTGCCTACTTTTTATCACTCTCAAAATACTAGTATTATTTTCTTTATGAAAACGGTTAATGGAATGAGATGTTATCTTACTATGCGAGTAGGTGGTTTTTTTCTGACTTGGGCCTTTCTTGTGTGTGATTTTGTTTGTTGAAATTTAGTTTACACCTATTTTCTTGGGGGTGATCTCACGAGTGATATATGAAACGCAAAATATGTGTGTGTGTGTGAGAGAGAGAGAAGTGGGACAGTGTAAACGTGTGCTCGCAAATAAAGCAGACAAATATGAGGAGATTAAGATATAATAATACATCTTTATTGTGGATTATTGAAAAGTAGTGTTTTTTTTGTTTTGTTTTTTTTTGGATAAATTGAAACTTGCCATTCAACTCTGAATTCATTTCTTGGAAGTTGACTCGTCGATTCTTAAAGTGATGGCCAAAATTATTACAGCACCTGAATTTTTTTGGGAAAAAACTGTGTGAAATGTTTGTGGAAAGGCCTAAAGATTATGATTACAACTTAAACCCTTTTTGGACAATTTGGAGAGTTAATGTGTTACGCTTTGTAGTGTGAATTTGTAATCTTTGGCCAGATTTTGTAGGCTGGCTTTTTTCTTTTTTTTCATTAATTAAAGGGTGTTGACTTATCGAACATATTTACAAAGGATTTGGTGATATTTACTATGTCCAACACAAAAGTTTGTATGAAATACTAGCTTTAAAAAATTTGTAGGAAATCGTATACATCTCATCCTGACCGTTTTTTTTAATACTTTTTCTTTGTCAAAGAGTAATATTATTATATTAAAAACCCATAAAAAGAAATATCAGATATTTCTTAAAGTATTAAATTTATGTGAACTTTTTTTTACGGTTAGTGTATGTGCAAATATATTATGTTTGAGAAAAAAAAAATCTCGCGTGTTTTTATCATTGTGAGACTTTTTTACCTTAAGAAACTAAAGAGAAAAATGTGAGATTTATACTTGTTTTAACTTTAACGAGCTCCTTAAAGGCTAGGTAAATTATGTGATTGTTCATACTAATCTTTGAAAAGTTCAACAGTATATCTTATTTTTATGACTAATTTTTTAAATTACTTTAAATATAAGATAAGAAAGTTACAGATTTTAAATCTTTTTTGTAAACTAAAGTATGTTAAATAAGATTTGACAAATGTATTTTATATTACAGTTAAACTGTAGAAGCTTACAAATAAGAATATCCCAGCAACCAGTAATAATTAAGTGGGATGATTAGGTATATCAAGGTATTATTACTGATTGATTAGTTAATTGATTGCAGTGTGTCAGCTGCTATTCACTTATGAAATCCATTATGAATTAAGTTGAAGTTAGACTACAATCCTTTTTCATTCTTTTCTCCAGATAAAGAGGTAGCTATATAGCAAAACGCAACTAATATTGCCATAAATGTGTGATCAGAATGCTAAAATACAATCTGACAATGACTACCTATAACGTGTGATTAGGAATATTACAGTACAATTTGACAGATATAATAGGAATATTACAGTACAATTTAACAGTTATATCTCGTTTGATGTATTAGATTAGGGCTGACATCATTTGTTATAGTGTAGGTTACAAGTAATGCGAGCGGGCTTATCCACGACCTCTCATGAGACTGATCCCAACTCATTAAGCGATCCCACAGCTACCTTTCATACGACCTGTATATTTTGTGTTCATGCGACCTGATGTTATCAGGTTCTTGGTATCTGGTATGAAAATGGTCTTTAATATTCCCCTCAATTCGAGTGTAGTGAAATGAATAACAGAGAGTTTAATGCGGAGCCGAATGAAGAATTAATGAGAGTGGTTTGATAAAAACATTTGCAGTCTGGTCTATAGATGGAACAAATTGAACTTGTAATAGTTTATTTGCAATGAGGTCCCTAACAAACTAGAGATTTAACTCAAAGTGTTTGGTACAAGCATGAAGAACAGGATTAGAGGCAATGGCAATGACACTTTGATTGTCAACCCAAATTCTGGGGACAATAGGAAGTTTCGCATGGAGCTCTTGCAGCAAGGATCGGATCCATGTTATTTCTGCAATAGCATGAACTAGGCTGCAGTATTCACATTCATTGTTTGATCTGGATGCAGAGGTATGCTTTTTTGAACAACAGGAGACAATATTCCTTCCCATAAAGATACAAAAACCTATAATGGATTTCATGTCATCAAGATCTCCACCTCAGTTTGAGTCTGATAACCTTGTGAGTGTGAAGTGTGAGGTTTTCTTGAGATTGATTCCAGAATTAACTGTACCATCAAGATATCTTATAATTCTTTTGACAACTCTCCAATATATGCTGAGAGGGCAGTGCTTGTATTGGCACACCTTTTTTACAGTACATGAGATGTCAGGTCTTATGATGGCAATGTACTGAAGTGCTCTAACAATACTTCTGTAAAATGAGTGATTAATAGTTAGCTCACCTTGTGTTTTGGACAGGATGGGAGAGACAATCATAGGTGTAGAGGTGGCTTTAGCACCAGCCATACCAGCTCTCTCTAAGAGATTTGTAATGTACTTCCCTTGATTTAAATGCATGCCCTAAGCTGTATGGGAAATATCAATACTAAGAAAATGATGCAGTTCACCTAAATTTTTTAATGAAAAAGCTGAGTCAAGATAATTAATAAGTTTGTTAATACCAATTTCATTGCTTACTGTGACTAAGATGTCATCAACATACACCAAATTATAGATGCATCCAGAGGAAGTGTTATTGAAGAAAAGGGAGCTATCAGCCTTTGAAGCAAAGAAACCAAATTGAGTAAGAACAACTTTCAATTTTCCAAATCAGGCTCTGGGAGCCTGTTTAAGCACATATATAACCTTAGATAACTTGCATACTTGAAGTTTATCACTGTTCTGTTCAGATCCAGGTGGCTGAGCCATGAAGATTTTCTTGTCCAGCTCTCTATTCATGAAATCATTGTTAACATCCACTTACTTTATGGACCAGTTACAGTTGACAACTATGTAGAGAGTAATTCTAATAGTGGTAGATTTAATAACAAGTTAAAGGTCTCGGAGATATCAAGACCTGGCACTTGATTATATCCTTTGGCCACTAATCTGTCCATATACCGAGTTACTGTACCATCAGCATGAGTTTTCATCTTAAATATCCACTTTCAACCAATCAAAGACTTGTCTAGAGGTAGCTCATAGAGAAACCAGGTCTGATTCTTAATGAGAGCTTCATACTCTTCACGCATAGCTACTTTCCATCTTGAATGAGCTAAGACTTCGATGTAGGAAGAAGGCTCTCTAAATCAAGATGTTGTTTATTGAGCATCCTGGGCTTGTAAATTCTCGATTTAAACATTATTGTCATGTGATGTTTCCCTGCAAAAGGGTTAGTACTTGCCCCAGAAGGAAAGGGAGAAGCATGTGTAGGACTCGTAAGCGGTAATTCAATAGTGAGTGGAATAGTAGAGGGACTGGATTAACAGGAGGATAAAGTGACCGGTTGATGTATAGAGGAGGACTTATGTGAAATATGAGAGTGTGGTGGTGATTTGGTGAGATCGCTAATGATTTTTGTGAGGTCGTTGGTGTTTATTGATGTGAATGTATGACCTGGGAAGGTGATTTAGAGGATTGAGTAGGTGATTGTGAATGAGTGGTGTTTTGGGGAACTGTTAAAAGAGGAGGGGGAGCAAGTATAGATAGTTGATTATCTGAACATGAATGAGATGAGGAATCATTGGAAAAGAAAATTTTGAGTTCATCAAAGATCAAATTTCTGGTTATTATGATCTTTCCATTCAGTAGCAAGACTTTAAACCCCTTATAGCGTTCACAGTAACCTAGGAAGATTCTAGGTTGAGACATGAACTGAAGTTTGCGTTGATTGAGAGATTTAAGATGAGGGTAGGATAGACACCCAAAGGGTTTAAGATGAGTGTAGTTAGGTTTTTACTTTAATATGAGCTAATGAGGGATTTTGTACTGAATAGTTTTTTAGGGTAGTCTGTTGATGAGGTAAAGGCGTCATTCTAGTGTTTAATAGGTAAATGAGAGAGTCTCTTTTCAAAAATGTGTTTATGTTTCCTTTCTGCGAGACCATTCTGTTCAGAAGTGTGAAGATGAGAGATTCTATGGTGCATTCCAAAACAGTGAAATAGGTTTGTGTAAGATAAATTCTTCCCCTCCATCACTTTGAACCAACCTGATTTTGGGTGGAAACTGAGTAATGATGAGGTTTTGTAAGTGAGTAAAGGCATTGATCACATCCTTTAGTAAATAAATTCAAGTATATCTAGTGTAATGATCAATAAAAGAAACATAGTAAGAGAATCCACCTGAAGATTTTATAGATGAAGGCCCCCAAACATCCGTATGTAGGAGATCAAAGGGCTTGGTATTTTAGTTTCTAAGAGAGAAGATGGTAGCTTATGGCTTTTACTCTGAAGACAAGCACAATAAGATCCAAAGGAGATTTTATTATCAAAATGGAGAGACTACAGCTTTTGAGAACTTCATTCATTACATTATTGGCAAGATTCCCTAGTCTAAGATGTCATAATTGTAAATCTTCTTCCTTATTCTTATTCTCGAGCTCAGTGATGAAAGAACTATGGGCTTGAGTTCTGAGAGAAACATGTGAATTATTGGAATCGAAAACTGAGGTGTTGGAGAGCTGAATGTCGAATTTGTAAAGACCATTCCTAAGAGAGCCTCTGAGAAAAGTTTGATGTGTAACCTGATCCTTAATACAACAAAGGCTAGGATGAAATTCAATGTACACGGAGTTATCTTGAGCAAATTAAGAAACAGTAATGAGGTTCTTGGTTATATGAGGAACATGAAGGAGTTTTTTAAGTAAAAAAGATGTGTTACTGGTTTTGAAATGAGAATTACCAATATGAGAAATACACAAACCTGGTCTATTTTCTACTCGAACCTTCTTGTTGCATTTGAATTCTGAAGTAGTTTTGAGATTGGCTAAATCATTAGTGACATGATTTGAGGCTCCTGAATCTGCATACCAACTTGCATCACTAGCTCAGTCAGACATCAATGACAGGGCAGAGGGATTAATAGTTTAAGTGACTGGATAGGCTGAGTAGGAGTTTGAATTGGAGTTTGAACCATTCTGAGTATTACTGGATGGTGTAGTGTAGGAAGCATCAAGTTTGTGTAAGCAGAGTGGTTGGTGTAACCACGAATTTGACAAGAAGACATGTTGCATGTCCTAAAACCTCTTCCACCTCTACCTCTGTAGCTGTTGTTCCTTCCTCTGCCACCACTTCCAAAGTTCTGAAAATTCTGACCCCTACCTCTATTTTCTTGACCATTAGCTCCAGTTGTGTTCCGGTTTCCTCTTCTCTGACCAAAGGACTGAGTAGCGACATTGATAGTAGGACTTGGCCCTTCTGTATTAATGAAGTTTGAAGAGTTTTCAGCTTCTAACCTGGTTTCATAGCTCTGAAAGTGTGAGTCACTCCTAGTTGTACCTGTTATAACCACTGGGTCAAAACCTACACCTAGACCAGTAAGAACGTGCATTACTTGATCTTCTATAGAAATTGGTTGTCCAGCAGAAGCTAGCATGTCACAACAAGTTTTAACTCTGTTGACATAATCTCTAATATTCATGGTCCATTTCTTGATAGAGGAGAGCGTCATCTTGTACTGCATTTTTCTGGTTGCAGTTTGACCGAAGAAGTTAATTTCAAAAGTTTGCCATATATTTTTTTGAAAATGAAAGGCCAACCATCATGGTAAGAAAATTTTCATTGAGAGAAGAGAGGATCCATGATGCTAACTGTTGATCTTGCCTAAGACAGATTAGGAGTTCAGGGTTGACAGAACCATCAGCGACCTGAGGTGGAGGTTTGATTTCTCCAGTGATGTAGCCATTAAGGCTGTATCCTCTGACTGTTGTATAAACTTGAATTTTTCTAAAGCAGATAATTTGAATCATTTAACTTGATTGTGATGAGCTGATTCTGTAGCTGAATGATTGAGTTTGAGATTTGTGGAGGTAGATTATTATTTGGGATAACTGGATGAGAGCTCGACTAAGCCTCATGTAAGGGAGTGGTGTTATCTCCCATGATAAAAAAACAAAAGAGATAATAAAGAAGGAAGAGGTATTCAGAGTCTGGCCAAAACCTGCTCTGATATCATGATAGAAAACAATGAGCACGGTAATAATAAAACTAATCTCATTATGGCATTAATTTTCAGTATAAACATACAATCATTTTCCATTCTTTTCTATAGATAAGGATATATCTATTTATAGAAACACACAACTAATGTTTCCCTAGAATGTGTGGTCAGAAATGCTACAGTAAAATCTAACAACGACTACTAAACGATGGGAAAGACGGAATAAGGGGACTCTCGAATGTGAGGTCAGGAATGCTACAGTACAATCTGACATCTGTATCGGGTTAGATGTACTAGACTAGGGTTGACATCATTTGTTGTATTATAGGTTCCAAGTAATGCCAACGAGCTCATCCGCGACCTTTCATGAGACCTGATCTCAACTCATTGAGCGATCTCACAACAACCTCTCATACGACCTGATGTTATTAGGTCGTTGTTCTGTTTATATTCATGTGACCTGATGTTATCAGGTCATTGATCTCTCGTATGAGTATGGTCTCTAATATTTACTTAGTTCGTTTAGAATTAGATGACGTTTTAAACTCAAACTACATAATTAAAATATAAATGTCTCGATTGTACCCTTAGTCAGGAGTGTAGTCAGTTCGGCAAACTAGCCCTAGTCATTACCAAACACATATATAATTTTTTTAATTTTTCCTTTAAAAACTTAGTACTACCAAAAAAAAAAAAAAATCGTTGTTGCGTGGGCCAAGGGAGCAACCCTAGATTCGCTCACTACCTCAAATTATGTAATTAAGAAAGAAAGAAACCGAGTATATTGTTGAGTTGGAAAGTAATATATTTTTTAAAATGCGGATAATGTTAAAATTGAGTTAGTAAATGAAATATATTTAAAATAAAATTTAAATAAAAAATAACATACTAAAATTTCATTCGTATCTTACATATTTATCCCATATATACGATGAATATACAATATATGAGTAATTACGAATTGATCATCTCATTTTAAATAACCATTCGTTTGCATAATAGGCGGTCCCGTGACGGACGGTAAGTCTAGAGAGCGAAACAAAGACGTATTAATCATTTGTCAACTCTTAGCTTAGCTACTGAGTTACGAGTTCTTTCTGTAGCAGTTGATGAGTCCAGGAGATAGAAGGTAGTTGACTTTTGAGTTCAGCAAGAATACCAGATGACTTGCCTTCGAAGTTCTTAGTTCAAAGTTTTCATTTTTCACACTAATTTCCTATTTTCTTTTCTTTTTTGAATTTTTGTGTAAAAATTAGGAATTCCTCTTCCAACTCGTCCCAGAATGGACGTTATGGCAATGATATTATATAATACACACTGGCTACAAGCCTACAACTAGTAAAATTATAAATATTTTAAATTTAAGTTTCATATAATATAATGTGTTACCATAGTGTATCAATTTTACTGAAAATATGAAAATCATGAAAGATTTCCATGTATTTCAAGATGGCAAAGCAAAGTTTAGTAGATATACATCACTTGTAAACTAAAGTGAAAAATAAGATTAAAGGAATAGATATATTTTGATAATCTTAAATTATAATAATTTATTATTTTAAGTTTGAAGGCATAATATACATTTCCCTTACCTCTTGTAATTTGCTAATTGTTTTTAGACATCAGCTTTCTCTAGTTTTACTATTACATTTATCAAACAAAAAATATAATTTATCTATATTTTTTATAATCTCGATTGGATCTTAGTCGGGCTTTTACCAATCGATCTCAAATTAATTATTATCTTAATTTGTTGTTAGTCAGCTCTACCCTTCTGCATCAAATAATGGTCTTCTACCAAGATTTCAAGTTTTCAACTATCTTTCGTATAGAAAGAGTCCTAATGCAGCTGGGGTCTTACTTTTCTAGGATAACATTTTTTAGACAAAACAATGAACTATGTAGGATAAGATTGATATACTTATAATGTTACAAGGGTAGAATCGACCAACAGAAATATGACTCTTCTTATATGATAGAGTTTAGGGTTTACTTTTTCATTTTATGGTTTAATTTTCCATTCTTAGGGTTTAATATTTCATTTTAAGGTTTAATTTTTTATTTTTTTAATTTAATTTTCCGTTTTAGGGTCCCGGCAAAAATCTATCATTCTGTCAGTTATATGTGGTGATATGTGTCAATTATATGTGATGATATGTGTCGGTTATAAGTGATGATATGTGATAGAAATTTAGTATTTAGAGTTTAATATTCAATTTTAGGGTTTATTTTTTATTTTAGGGATTAATTCTCCATTTTTAGGGTTTAATTTTTTATTTTAGGTTTATTTTTTTAATTTTAGGATTTTAATGTGATGATATGTATCAATTATATGTGATGATATTTGTCAGTTATATGCGATGATAAATTAAATTACAGAGTGCACCTTTCAAGTTATACCTGGGTCCATGGTATACTCTCTTTTTCTTTCTCAAGTAAGAGAAATATGATTTATTGTTGAGCAATCTTCCCTACTTTGGATACAATGACAAGAAGATGCGAATGGATTTTGATCAAGTATCGTATCAAATTGTGACAAATTAAATGTGCAAAAATACCATCATATAATAAAAACAAAAAATTGTTGTATTTGATGAAAGAAACTGTTGTTTTTATTTATGCAACTCAAGCAATAATCGGGGTTTCACAATCAAACGAAAACGATAAAATGTTATTTGTTGTAGATTTCTTCATCACTTGTGTAACTTTGTTCATAGTTTATATGATTATATCAGTTTTACATGTGTGTGTTTTTTTTGGTTTTTTTTTTTTTATTCACACTTTTTAATAACAATCTTTTTATTTTTGAGAAATTAAATAACACATTATTTTTTTTCCTAGTCAAGTTCTTATAAAATATTGTATACAACAAAAAATCCATAGTGGAATTTTACTTAAAAAAACAACAACATTACAAAATAAAAGGTAGAATTCAACTACCATAATAAAAATATATCATGTTTGTTAATATTTTTTACCTTAAATTAATTTAATTGTTCTTACTAGACGAAGAGTGGTTACTTCTTATATATATTGCTTTCTTATTTATATCGGAAATGAATTTGTGAAGCTCCATTATTGGCACCCATGAACTATTGAAATTATAAGCACTGTATGAAAAAGGTAAACATAAAAGTAAAAAAGGAGAGAGCTTTTGTTCTTGTGTCAACTTTTATTTAGCTTTATATGTTGTGCACTCTGCATTTCACTCTCTACGAGATGTGACCCTGCTTTTCCTAACAGTTCCTCTTGACCACTTATCACTCCTTTGAAGTTTGAAGTCGCAGTTTGAGGGGCCATGCTGCTTTCACGTTTTCTTCGCCACGCACCAAAAAATAAAAAGAGTATTTATTTATATTAACTCTTTATGGTAGTATTAACATTGTAATTGCGAAAATATACATATTTATTTCTAATTTTAGCAAAAAAGTATAAGTTTGTGTCATTGATGGGTTAAAAGTATATTATTTTTAATAATTATTATAAACAACGAAATATTAATCACTTTACAAACTTGTCGAGAGAATTTATTATTTGTAATTATATGTCCGTTCGACCCACTCAATTTTTATTGAATAATTTTAAAGTTTCACACTTTCAAATGATGCATACTATTCCTCAATTTGTTACATAAACTTATTATAGGGCATAATTAGTTCATAACCTCGAATTAATGTCCTAATTTTTCCATGATTTTAAATTCGTGATTTTGCAATTCAATAATGCAATGTCGTGTTTCTGATTGAGCCTACGTACCCAATCAACTGGATTGATTGACATCGATAATTAAATAACATATTCATATATGCCAAAGTTGATTAAGTCGGAACGATTCAAAATAGGATACTATAAGTTGGCCCTTTCACTTTTGGTTTTGGACCCATATTTTGGTCAATTATTAATTGGGATAAAAACTTAGACTTTTGGAATTATTCTTTTAAAATCATTTTCATCTCTCTTTATTATTGAAGACGGTGGGCCTATGAACCAGAGAAGTAGGTTGAAATTGAAACAGCCGACAATAATAAATCAATAATATATGCATGCAATGCATGCTTCATTTCATACTCTATCAATTTGGCCTGGTTAAGTTAGGTTGTATAGTTTATTCTAAACCTTTTGTCTTGAATTTACTAGAAACTCTCAGCTCATTTATGGTTTTCCCCTACTTTTCTGTCTTTTTTATTCTATTTTACTATTAATTATTACTTTTTGTGGGGTACTTACTACTATATATGATAATAATTCTGATGGATAATGACATTCTTTTGGCCTTATTATACTTCAATATATATACGCTTTTATTTATAATATATGTCACTTCAAGAAATTTGAGAACTAGCAGCTAAATATACATTTTGTAATTAAAAATAATATTTCGTGACTGATGATTTCTTTGCTATCTAAAGCTTTTTAACCATTTTTATTATTTGTTTAATAAAACCCAAAATATTACTACTTCCCAAATTTGACGTCAGAATTCTACCTTTTATTGGCCATTTGATACTTATTGTGGTCTTATTTACAACTAAAGCTTAATGTGTCATATTAGTCTTATTGGTTCGTAATACATCTAATTCCGAGCTTATTCAACCTCAAAGTCAGCTAAATTATATTATTATTATTATTATTATATTATTATTATTAAGTCAAAATGTAAAAACTATGGTTAAACGTTGTAGGAACTTACACATGAATCATGATGACATTATACACGTCATTGTTCACATTATATGATTTATCTATTCTCAACTAAAACAGAATATTATGACACTCATATTTTAAATTATTTCCCCCACTCACAAACAATTTTTTACAACATTTTACTTTATCTTTGTGCAGCAGTTAGCACCTAATCTTTTTTCCCCACTGGCCCATTTAATTCAACAACATTATGCTAAATCAAATTGTACTTGGGTGCATACATGTGTGTGTTTTTAATTGACTTTTTTATTTTTATTTTTATTTTTTTTTTGTTGCTGTTGTTAGTTCATGACCTAACTTTTACAGTGCAACATGACTCTCTCCCCAATTTGAGCCAAGAGTCAAAATAGTTTTGATGATGCAATAAATTGACACCACTTGGAAGGTTTGTTAACCTATTGATAAACATTTTTGATACACGTGGTGACACCCATAAGAAGTGGTCCAAAATATCATGATTTGAACAAATCATTTTTGTCCCCATTTATATTCAAGAGTTTTTTTGTTTTTTTTTTTATGTTTTTGGAATATCACATCCAAGAAATTGGTTAGGCCCTATAAATTAAATAACATCGCTTTCGAGCGTAATAAAACAAGCCTCTTCAAAGAGACTCAAGATTTTAACCATTCCCATATGGAAATTGATTTTGTTCTAAATTTATCTTTAAAATATTTACTTCCTAAAAAAAATAGTGCTTGTCAAACTAGACGTGCCATTTTCAAACCAGAACCGACGAGCTGATTCATAATCAAATTATCGATCAATTAAAATAATGAACATAATTTTGAAAAGTCGATTAAGGTTCTCTTTTTCTTTTTATTTAATTGTCAAAAAAATCACACATTACATTACATTCTACGCTTTCATAAATTATACTCCTATATATTATAAAAACAAAATATCATGGTTCAAAACTGGCTTGGAATCGTCATTTAATCAACGATAACCACGACTAAGCAAAAAGTAATATCACGATTAAAAGTTTAGGTAAATTGAAGTTTTAAGGTGCGTTTTTTATTAATCATATATGAACCATGATTATGCTGCTGTCTTGTCAATTGTCATGTTACAAGTTACTAGTCAAATACTAGTGTACACTGTAGTCCAACTAACTAGTCCTTGGTCCATATTCAAAATTTTAAATGTAGACTAAACAATCAACGTTCAAACCTCGTGCAATAGATTTTTTTCTCAAGTACTAATTTTACTTGAGAGCACGACTTTTTTGACTAAAAGCTTAAAGAAAAAAAATATATAAATTGTATTTGGTGATTCAGGGGAATATAATTTCGATGGGTTTGAAGGCGACTCTTTTTCTTTTTCTTTTTTTTTTTTAATGCACGCAACATTTTGTTGATTTTTTTTTTTTTTTTTTTTTTTTGAAAACTTGAAATCAAGGGAATATGACTCTAATCACTACCCAAAGTCCATTGGACTTTATTTTCAGATTTTTTCAAAAAAAAATTATGTATTTTGTAGGTTTCGATTTGAGCTTGCAGATAGGAACGGGCCCAACCCAATAGGTCCTAAAGTTATTCTTTTCTCTCTTCACATAATATTACATCATTTTTCCATCAATTAGCAGTAGTGTTACACTTAACCACATCCCATGATAACAAATATTTAAAATAATAATTTTTTAAAAAAAGAAAGAAAATCAGACCATATAAGTCATCCTCACCTGCATTATATTCATATGAGGCACCCTCATAGTCGCAGCACCCCCTCTACAATTCCTCCTCAAGAAGGCATAGAAATAATTGACCACCAATTTCTTCACAAAAAACGACTCCTTGGTCGCCCTAACGTCCCCGTCCCCTAGCAAGTACGTAAACCCCGACTCGCTCGCCTCCCTCAGCTCCGCCAGCTCGTACTCCAACCCCGGGTCCTCCTCCTCCACCATCACACTCGCTGGCAACTCAGACAAATTCGCCCTCCTCGTCGATGCTACCCGTTGATCGCGCATCAACGGAACCCTAATCTCCTCGATCCCGTCCTCCTCATCACCCTCCTCTCTATCGGTATCGACCCCATGCACATTTCCTTCCAAGGCAAGTTCCAAAGCTTCCTTTTTTAGAAACCCCTCGAGGCTCTCGACCAAGAGCATCTCGAACGCGCCGTGATCCTCCTTCCGCACATCCTTATAACCGTAGCGCGCGATGCAGCGGAACATGTGGTAGTCCTTAGGGCAAACCCTTCGGAACAAGAACCGCTCCTCCTGGGGGACGACCGGGATCGGGATGTACTTGATGCAGACGAACACGATCGTCGAGTGGATCGCGGGGAGGTCGGCTAGGAACCTTCCGAAAACGGAAGGTACGCCCTGGACGAGCTCGTTGTAGAGGAGGCCGATCCCGGGGACGCGGACGGTGCCAAGGGAGGAGCCGAGGCCGAGCACGGAGTCGAGGGAGAGCTTGCCGCGAACCTCACTCTGGTACTTGAGGACGCTGCCGTAATTCCACGTGTACATGACGCAGAGGAAGAAGGAGGCAAAGGCTAAGGGGAGCCAGCCGCCTTCGGTGAGCTTGGAGAGGACGGCGGAGAGGTAGAGGAGCTCGACAGTGCCGAACACGATGGGGAAAGAGAGGGCTAGGAGGAGGTTCGTTTGCCAGATTAGGAGCATCACGAGGGTTACTAAGGTGGTGCTTACGATCATCACGCCCACCTCGGCAATGCCTAAAACAAAAGGGAAAAGGGTACAAAAGACAACAATGATCATTCAAAATCAGAAGAAGACAAAAAAAAAAATCTTTTGAATATAGATAATTGCACTTTTGGTCACAGGGGATTGTGGTTCTGACACACTTGGTCCCAATATATGCAATTTTAGTCGTGGTATTGAAAATTGAACAAAAAAAGCTTCCTGTAAGAATCAATTGTTGCATTTTTTGTTCCAAAATTGCCCAAAAAAAAAAAATCTTGTGGGACCAAAAGTGCAATTTTCTCTGTTATAAATGCACTTTGGTCCTACAGGATTGAGATCGTGACCCTTTTGGTCCACATATTAGCAACTTTAGTCCCAATATTAAAAATTAGCAAAAAGTGCCCCTTAAGAATTAATTCATGCACTTTTAACCCCCAAAAAATGGTGGGACCAAAAGTGCAAAAAACAAACAAACTAATAATAGGACCAAAAGTGAATTATAGGACTAGAAGTGTTAGGATCTAAATCTTGTAGGACCAGAAGTGCAATTTTTTAATAAATACCCACTTATAAGTTATAAGGTTGCAATTTGATAAAAAAAAAAAAAAACTAACCATAAGCGTTTGCGATTTGTGTAGTGCTTCTGAAAACCGCGACAACGATAATGCACATGGCCATCAGGAAATAATTGATGACAGGAATGTAAATCTGGCCCATCAGCTTTCTTGAAGTGTGAATTATCTTCAGCCTCGGGAAGCAACCGAGAGCCATCGCTTGCTTCACGCACGAAAACGAAGCTGATATCATAGCCTGGCTAGCAATAATAGCTGCAATCGTGGCCAGCACAAAAACCGGCCAGAAAACACCCTCTGCAACACCATTTCACCACTTTAATCTCAAAATATATATATATTATAATAAAAAAAATCCTATGTAAATTGACAGATTTTTTTTTTAATAAAATAATAATCACCTGGAACAGACTCGTAAAATATTCTGCTAGCTGAATGAGGATGTTTGATAAGATAAGCAGCTTGGCCCATATAAGCTAAGAGGAGACATGGAAAAACTACAGTAGTGAAAGCAATCTGCAGCAATTTGGTCGATATATCGAAAATTAGAAGAAAAAAAATTATATAAAAAATCGACAAAGTAATAATGTAATAAAATAAAAATAAAAACGGTTGAGAGTCGAATTAACCTGTATCGATGGCACTGAAAAATGGCCTAAATCAGCAAACATTGCTTCTGCACCTGCAAATGTTATTTACACAACATTTTTACAGCTTTATGAAAAAAATAAACTTGTGTCTTGCTATTAATCTGTATAAAAATCACAAACTTACCAGTGATGCATAAAACACAACCACCAAGTGCTGACCAAGCCTTAGTGCTATTCTTCTTGAAGAAAAAGTAAATGTAGGCCGGGTTTACTGCTCGTACAACGGATATGTCGTACTTTAACAGATTGTAAATCCCGATAAATCCGAGGCTAAAAAACCATAATGCCAGTGCGGGAGCAAACAGAAATCCTACTTTACTCGTTCCGATCCTCTGTATGCTAAACAGTCCCACAAGGATAACAATCGAAGTAACAACAAGAGCATCTGAAATAAATTGAGAAAATAATTAAATAAATTTTTTTTATGAAAAATGGGCCTTTAAAAAAATTATTATTATTAAGTTGCCTGTGCCAAATCCCGGTATCCGACCCTCCAGGCCGCTCACAGCAGACATAACTGTGAACAAGAAGCATATTAGGCTTTAGCTATAACTAAGAAATAATAATTTTCTTCTGGATTTTTTAAATTATTTAATGTAAGAAAGAATTACAGACATATATACCCGAGATAGCTGGAGTCAAAATACCGTCGCCTATAATCATAGACGTTCCCATAAGAACGAGCAATAATAGAATTTTTTTCAAATGGGATTTATGCTCCAAGGCCTCTTTTATATTAATAGCCCTTTCTAATTCAGGACTCGGTAACTTAAGCTTGAAACTCGAAATATGTTCATCAGCCGGTTGACGATTTGGAAGAAGGTTAACATTCGCGTACCTGCAGATTAACGAATACAATGCAAATGTTCCTCCTGTTATTGGAACAATAAGATGTGTCACCCATATATGCCATTTTTCTAAATTTTATTAAAGAAAAAAAAAAACAGAGAGAGAGAGAGGATGTTATACCTTCTCCATTATCGTTGGCCTTGAGCACAACGAAGACGTACTTTGTTAAAGGAATTAGGGCGATTGTGTACATTACTAGTGATAAAGTGCCCAAGACGTCGACGTCCGAAGTGATGGGCACTTTGGTAAATACATCGGAAAAGACGTAAAGAGGGCTCGTGCCCATGTCGCCATATACTACGCCGAGTGTTTGAAATGCCAACGATATTGTTCGCCAGAGAGAATCGTCCTGTTTCAGTTAAAAAACGCTTAGCCGTGAGAACACAATACATAAATATTCGGTCAGGTGATAAATTTTAGAATAAACATGATGAGCTAAAAGATACAAAGCACTCCTTGGTTCATCATTTTTAGACAGTCATAGCAAATAACATAGTGCTATAGAAAAAGGAAATTTGAAAAAAAAAAAAAAAAGGGTAGGACAAACTCAAATAAAAAACATCATCACTAATAACACTAATACGCAAGCCTTTAAAAAGAATATGCTTAAAACCCCACCAAAAGACATACAAGTAGACACATGAATTTCTTAAATTATATACTCGCAAATAATGAATTTAACAAAACCCACTTTCTTTAAACATGTAATCCTCACATAAAATACCTTAATAAGCACCAAAAACTACAATACAGGGCAAAACACACACAAACAAACAATTTTGAGCAACATCCATGTACATAATTCATAAGACAATGAAATTTTCACAAAGATCGGATTTTTATTTATTTTTATTTTATAAAAACCTTCATATGGTGGCCATGAGCACCAGCAATCTCCATAGCTTCAACATCAAATGAATCAACTCTTTTGGGCTTCTTCATTAGCCTTCTCCTCACAGACCCAAACCCTTCTCTGTTAATTTCTTCATCAGCACCTAGAGACCATTGGGGTGACTCAGAGTCCACTTCACTCCCATCCACCCACCGCCACGACCCGCCGGCGGCGCCGCCGCTGCCGCCGCTGCCGCTGCTACCTAACAACCTCACTCTACTCTCTTCAATCCCATCCTCTTCCATTTTTATTATTTTTTAAATTTCTAACCAATCCCAGGAAAAATTATTTTGGGATAAAGTGTGTGATTTTGCTGCAGGGTTTTGGAAGTCTGGTGAAATTCACGTGGGTTCTATCTATGGAGATTTATAAAAACCTGTCGGAAAAGATAACTGATATTATTGGATTGGTTAATGGCTGACCAATCTCGGGAAAAGATTGTCAGCTTGAAAACAAACATCGGATATTTGTAACTGACAAAACAGCAATAATTCGAGTTTTAGACAAAATAAACAATCACGAGATTATTCTTTTTTCTTTTTTTTTTTTTTGAGCAATTTCTTTTCACCTCTTTAGTTAGTTTGAAAATAAGACGGTTTTTACCATCAGTGATTAGAAATTAGAAGAAGAGAAATTAAATCAATTTCCTAATTTTCTTGCGAAAACACATCTGTAATTTCCCGATTTGTTTAACCGGGAAAGTGAAGAAATAAAATACCGTTCAGCCGAGGTTATTTAGGACATTTAGGTCAAGAGGATCTTTTTCCGAAATATGATAAATAAATGGGGAATTTTAAGAAATTCAACATATGGACTTTAACTAAACATGAAATATATAAGAATCCTCTGTCATTTTCATAGTCCATGAAATCAGTGTCTTAAATATTATAACGTTGTATATTTTCAACAGAACACTATGAAATTATGAAATAAAGCTCAGAATAATAAAAAATGTTCGCAACAAAACTTTCTTTTTTTACTTTTCTTTCTCCATGGTTTTCTACATGTTTGTTTAATTCTATAAATTTCTGATATATTTCCATAAGGAATTTGATTTTTCTTCTGAATTGTTGGAGCAGGCCAAATGACCTCCAAGAAGGATAATTCAATATTTCTCTGTCGGGCCAACAATAAAAAGTCCGGCAATCCTCCCCACCAGGAAGGTCGACACTCGGGTTTGACTTGGTCTCCTCAGGGTCGTTCCTCTTTTACTTCTGTTGGTGTTTGACTGAATCCTTTGATTAGCCCTTTTCCTAATCCTACGCTGAGCCCCTAGGTATAAAAGCCTGTCCCTGAACTGTACGGCCGAAGATTATTTTCCCAGCTCTCTGTTGCGTTATGACTTTGTCTCTCTTTTCTGTCGCTTTTCGAATTGCATTGTTTCTTCTTCTCCTCTTGCTTTGTCTTTGTGACCCGCTGATTTGATATTATCTCTGAGTGATTACCCTCCGTGTGGAGAGGCGGAATTCAGTCGGCGACAACCAGGTGAGGCGGCGGGCTGGGCTGCTGTCCCGAGGATTCCAATGTGTTCGTCACCGGTTTGCTGCAAATTAGGGCCAGGATCCCTGAGCTGAGGATCCCTGAGAGGAACAACGACGGTGGTGCTTCAACGACGATTGACCACGAACAACCTAGGGTTTGGATCTTGTTCAAGATCCGATTGGGTAAGGGTAACGTTTGATTTTTAACTTTTGTGTGATTTGATTGCGTTGATTTATATGACAGCGTGCATCTTGAAGTCGTGCACCTCTCGAACTGAAGAGGAAGCTGCTGTCGTTGGAACGGGCTGACGATCGGGTCGGAGTTGTTGCAGCACTTATCGGGCCAGGCCCGATAGCGGGCTGCAACAGTAAACCAAGAGCTGGCTGCATTGGATCGGGCTGAACCTTGTTTGCGTAAGGCTAATTACGGACAGTCGTTTAATTGTTGTCCGGACCGACAACTAAGTCCAACAAGTATACGACGCTTCCGTTTCGTGAAAATTAGAGGGTACCGGATGGCGAGCCACCCAACTGTGGTATCAGAGCGCTCGTCGTCCACCGCTCCGGTAGATTAGGGTCCCTACGTGGCATCACGCTCTTGTAAATTAGCTTGATCCTCTCCGTTTTACTTTCGTAGCGTAAATACCTTTGTAGCGGGTCTTTTAGCGGGTTTGACTGTTTGGGATCTAGCTGTTAGACTTAGGTTAGTTCTAGGTTAGTCGAACGTGTATGCTTTGTGCCCTCGTTATATTTTGTTGATTACGTGTCGTTTATTGTATCTCATTAATTAGCTTTTCGCTTAGTTGGTTGTTCGTAATAGCGCCATAAGGTATCTGGAGAGCGTGGATTGTTGATATTGTGCTAAGGTCGGTAACTGACTTGTTTCGATAAGTTAGTTATCGGACCGACAAGAAATAGCCATGATTTACTAGTAAATCCAGTGTATGCTCGTCGTTATGATTCGTTCGTAATTTGCTTTGCACATGTCTTCTTTTGATATCTGTGATTGCCATGTTTTTGTACTTTGTGCATTTTTCCTGAAATTTCGTGTTCGTTTGTGTCGTTTTTTTTTAAACTTTCGTGTTTTAAAAATGACGTCTATTTCATCTTTTAACTCGCACCGTTTGACCGAAAAGGTGATTTTCAAATTTGACAGCAGTAAATGAAAGGTATTTTGGTTCAACAAAAAGTATTCAAAGCAATTGACTTTTCATTTACTACTGGAACCACTGTCGAGAAAAAAAATTGAAATTGATGACTATGCATATTCGTTTATAATTTTGAAGTTACCTGACTCTGTGTTACGTATATGTGGCAAACTTGATTCTGCAAAAGAACTTTAGGAAAAACTGGAAGGGATTTATACTCAAACGTCTTTGCCGAGTAAATTATTTTTACTTGAAAATTTTTTTAGATTTAAGTTTGATTTGTCCAAAGACATTGATGGTAATCTTGACGTTTATGCAAAACTTATTTTGGATATCAAGCAAACTGGTGACAAACATATTGATAATTATTCCCCTATTGTACTTTTAAATGTTATTCCTAATTCTTATAATGATGTAAAATCGGTTATTAAGTATGGTAAGACCAGGTAAGTCTCGATACGGTAATAAATGGTTTAAAAAGTAAAGAGCTGGATTTAAAAGCAAATAAGGGAAGTAATAGTTATGGCGAGGTTAGTTTTGTTAGAGGTAGGTCGAGAAACTGTTTTCAAAACCCTCAGACCTCCACTAATCAAAATAACCTCAATTTTTTTCTAAAAATAAAGGTAAAAGAAAGAGTAGGTCTAAATCTCATCCAATATGTCGTAAGCATTATAATTATGGTGATCTTAATCACTATATTAAGCAATGTCCCCACCCCAAGGAAAACAAACAACAACTTGATCATGCGAATATGGCGTCTTGTAATGATAACATGGGTGATATTTACACAACTAAAAAATAGTGTTTTACCGAGGAGAAGATCCCTCGGTAAATTGATTACCGGGGGAAAATTCCCCTCGGTAAAAGATTTCGAGGGAATTTTTACCCTCGATAAATTTTTCCGAAGGGATTACCGAAGGTTCCTTTTTTCGGTAAATACCTTAGTTACCCCTCAGAAAAACCAAGGGGAAAAATACCCTCGGAAAAACCGAGGGAAAACCGAGGGGAATTTTTCCCTCGGAAAACTGAGGGTTAATATCCCCTCGATTTTCCCCTCAGTTTTTTGGAAAATATTAAAAAATAATATTTTTAAAAATGAGGAAATTTCCGAGGGATTCCCGCCCTCGGTTTTTTCTTTTTTAAAAAAAAAATATTTTTTAATATTAATTTTAATTCTTATTTATTTATTAAAATACCCCAGAAATATAAAAAAATCATTAATGGACAGACAAATCAATAAACCAATTATTATAAAAATATTTAGAAATTTACAATTATCACATTTGTTCGACAAAAGTGTTCAGTAACAAAATTTATAAAAATATAAAACTGTCATATGACGGGGGAGGCTTGGGCAGAGGGTACTGCTGCAAACGAGCTTACAGCTCGGCCATCTGGGCGTTCACCTGCGCCTAAAATGCCTCCTACTACTGGCACTGCTACTCACGTAGTCGCTCAGACCAGGTGTATCGCTACTCCATCGCCTCCTTAGCTCGTCTCGTGGCCTCTAATTCCTCCCTCTGTTCCTGAAGTTGCGCCTCGAGCTATCTCACGTGGGTCCTATCATGCTGGGAGGAGGAAGAAGAGTTGCCTCCGAAAAAACCCTTCGCAGCAACCACCACCTTCCCGTACGAGCCGGTGCCATAGTATTAGCCCTTGCTCAACCTGACGACGTCGAGAAAACCCCGGTCAGGGTCAACCTCGCTATCCGGATCCTAGGAAGACGCACGTACCTCTTCAAGATGTCTCTCATACTCCTCCTAAAATACAACTCGTTAGTATATTCTACATTAAAACCAAAGAACAAGTTAAATATAAGAAAGAGATTCAAATTAGTATTACTGGATCTCGCATTGACCCACGTGCCATCGTCCTTCCTGTGCGTACGTACAAAAACCTGGTACGTATTGGCCGGCGCACCCATCTCCCGCTCCTGTATCCAAATCAAATTAAAAAATAATTAACATTAGAAATAAAAAAATAAATAATATATTATATTCTAAAATTACTTACAATATCCAGAGCATAATCGACTGCAGATCCACACACACACACACACCATGCTTCGACATCCCAGTACACGGACCAGCAGGCTCGCTCCTCCTGTTTCGGATGCACTGCTCAGATTTCTTCTTAATCTCGGGTTTATCCCACTCAAACTTTCAAGCCCTATTTGAAATACATGATATATAAGGTGATATAAATTATCTGTAATAAATAAAAACTCTAATTTAATAAGAAAACATATAACAAAATCATTTACCTCCAGACCTCCTCGGTAACGCATGTCGGTAGTTTACCACCATGAGAAGCATGATACTACTTATACTCGTTCAGCCGCTTCCCATACTTGTCCAACATCATTACGTTAAATACTTTCTCTATCTGTTATACAGTATACTCGTCCGTGTCCCAATAACAAATATCCTACAAAATAAAACAATAATTATAATTCTATTGATACATGATTCTCAAGTTACAATAATAAAGATTAATAAATTTGGACATAAAATAATAATTACCTGAAACATGTCCTACCAGAATTGAAGAGTCTCCTCAGGGACTGCCTTATAGCACCACCCGGCGGGATGGAGCTCCTTCTCCGTAATTTTCCGAAGTACGGTGGTCAGCATGGTCTCTCTTCTATGTAGCTTGTAATTGTGCTTGTTGTTACAAATATAATTTGATAATAATAATAATTATTAAAATTTTAAAATTATTATTTTACTTACTTCTTCATGATGTTATAAACAAGAACTCCCCTCCGTGGTGGGACCAACTCCCGTCGTGATGTACCCGCATCGGCCGGTGTCGGTGTTGGTGTCAGTGTCTGTGTGCTGGTATCCGTTGTCGGCACTGAATGATCAATACCAATGCCCATGTCATCGTCATCGTAATCAGCTAAACGATTAGCCGACCCCATATCCGATCGACCTAGGCTGTTATATCCACGACCTCTCGGCATATATATCAAACGTTTTAGTAAATCCAAACATAAAAGAAATTAGTTAACAAAAAGAGTTGACAATTTGGGATTTAGTACCGAATTCTCTATTCGATACTAAATCCCAAAGAGTCTAAGGTATATTGTTTGAGTGTAGATAGAAATATTATATTTTGGATCGAAACTATTTTAAACCCCAATATTGGAGGGACGAAACTTCCCCGACCGGCATCGTAAACCACGTCATCACAGACGTATACATCAATCTATAAATCACATCATGTAAACAGTATTTACAAAATAACATATATGTTAAACATAACATCCACCTACCAATCATCACGGTATTTCAAACCCACCATCACAAATAATTTAAAATATTTTGAAACCACCATTATTTTTAAAAATAATTTTGAAAACCGTTATTGGAGGGATGAAACCTCCCGGTCGGCACCATACACCACATCATCACTGACGCCTTCCCAAATCAATCACAACATCAATCAATCAGAATTAAACCATAACATACATTAAATTAACATAACCGATCACCACGGCATTTAAGAACCACCATCGCATACACTTTAAGAGATAATTGCATAATTGAACTCTTAATGAACACTAACGAACCCTAATTATAAATTATTCCTAAATTGAACCCTAATTGTATAATTATTTCAAAATTGAACCTAATTACGTAATTATTGCTAAATTGAACCCTAATTATGTAATTATTCCTAAATTGAACCCTACTTATATAATTATTCCTAAATTGGACTTATTTAAGGAATTATTCCTAAATTGAACCCTAATTACGGAATTATTCCTAAATTGAACTCTAATTATGCAATTATTCCTAAATTGAACCATTATTATGTAATTATTCCTAGATTGGACCTTAATTATGAAATTATTCCAAAATTAGACCCTAATTATGGAATTATTCCTAAATTGAACCCAAGTTATGGAATTATTCCTAAATTGAACCCTAGTTACGCAATTATTCCTAATTGAACCCTAATTATAAATTATTTCTAAATTGAACCCCTATTATGTAATTATCCCTAAATTTAACCCTAACTAAAGAAAAATTATGTAATTATCCCCTAATTATGCTAATTGAGTCATAGTTACATACCTAATCATAGTTATGTAATAAACCCATAGTTTGGTCCTAATTAGATAATTAATTCCTAATTAACCTTAATCCCTAAACAAACACTAAACCCTAACCTTGAAAAATAATTATATAATAATTAGTAAACAACAAATATACAAAAAAATATACAAAAATACAAAAAATACAAAAATATAAAATTAAAAATAAAAAAACAAACAAACAAAAAACTTACCTTGGAGCGGCGACTCGGGGTGTCTGGAGCAAGCGACGAAGGTTGGAGCGGCGCGGCGGTGGCGGTGGAGGCTAGACCTCGGAGCGGCGGCAGCGGTGGAGGCTGGACCTTGGAGCGACAGCGGTGGGCGACAACGAGGGAAGGCAACAGCGGGTGCGGCGGTGCAGGCGAAGGCTGGACCTTTGTTTGTTTGTTTTTCTTTCTGTCAGCGCAAAACAGAAGTGAAGCATCGGGTTGCCCGCTGCATTTTAGGTTTAGAGATGGAGGCTATGGTGCCCTCGAAAATCCCTCAGAAATACCGAGGGGAATAAGACCCATTGGTTTTTTATTTTCTCAGATTTTTTTTTATTAAAACAAATCAAGGGAAGAATTTGCCCTCGGAAAAAATTGGGGGTTTTAATTCCCTTCGATTTTTGTCGAGGGCAAAACTGTCCCCTCGATTTTTTTAATTTATTTAATTAAACAAACCGAGAGTATGGTTTTCTCTCGGAAAAAATCGAGGGGAATTAAATCCCCTCAGTTTTTTCTGAGGGCAATTTCGTCCCTCGGTTTGTTATAATTGAGAAAAAATCAAAAAAAATAGAAAAATTATAAAAATAAAACAAATCCTATCATTTTAGCCACGTGGGGTGGTTTTGACCCAATTTCAATTGAAAAATATCAACGAGCATGTGCGTATTTACACGTGTAGTATAATTCGACCAACAACCAAGATACGACCGATCGATCAACTTGTTCGGTTGGAAACGCTAAGTGACGAAGCGTCGTGAATTTGTGAAGGCGGCAAGGGGTGCGTCCCAATTTCATGGAACCACGAGGATTGGGTGTCGATCGTTAAATACGCATTTTCTATTTTTCTCGATTTTTAAATAAAAAATCGAAAAAAAATAGAAAAAACTAGTAAGAATAAAAAAATCCTATCATTTTACGGTCGGGGTGGAAAGAGGTGCGTCTCTATGTCATGGAACCACGAGGATCGGGTGTCGATCGTTAAATACGTATTTTCTATTTTTTTTTTAAATAAAAAATCAAAAAGAATAAAAAATTAGTAAAAAAATAAATCTTATCATTTTACGGACGGAGTGGAACGGGGTGCATCTCGATGTCATGGAACCACGAGGATCAGATGTTGATCGTTAAATACGCGTTTTCAATTTTTTTTTCAATTTTTAAATAAAAAATCTAAAAAAATAGAAAATTAGTAAAAATAAAGAAAATCTTATCATTTTACAGACGGGGTGGAATGGGATACATCTCTATGTCATGGAACCACAAGTATCAGGTGTCAATCATTAAATACGTGTTTTCTATTTTTCTCGATCTTAAATAAAAAATGGAGAAAATTTGAAAATTAGTAAAGATAAAAACATATCTTATGAATTTATCAACGGGGTGAAAAGGGGTGCGTCTCGATATCATGGAACCACGATGATCGGGTTTCGATCATTAAATATGCATTTTCTAATTTTAAAGATTTTTTTTAATTAAAAAAAATCGAGGGACGAAATTGCCCCAAAAAAAATCGAGGGTATTTAATTCCCCTAGGTTTTTGCCGAGGGAAAAATCATCCCCTCAGATTTTAATCTTTTTTTATTTCTTTAATTATAAAAACCGAAGGGACGGTTTTGCCCTCGGAAAAAACTGAGGGGATATAGTTCCCCTCGGTTTTTTATTATTTGTTTTTTATTTAAATTTTTTTTATTCTCAAGAAAATCGAGGGGTCAGTTTCTCCCTCGGTCTTTCTGAGGGAATATTCTTCCCCTCGATTTTTTATTACTTTTTTTTTCTGATTTTTCTTATTCTAAAAAACCGAGGGGATGATTTTGCCCTCGGTTTTTCCGAGGGAATTTTCTTCCCCTTAGTTTTTCTGAAGGGTATATTTCTTCGGTAATAATACCCTCCGAAAACC
This sequence comes from Phtheirospermum japonicum, assembly GCA_014905375.1. Lineage (NCBI taxonomy): Eukaryota > Viridiplantae > Streptophyta > Magnoliopsida > Lamiales > Orobanchaceae > Phtheirospermum > Phtheirospermum japonicum. Next base: position 20,212 of record BMAC01000428.1, on the reverse strand, counting down.
TTCATTAATTATGGCGACAAACATTGGCGCCGAAACTCGGTTTGGCGAGAATCTCATATTTTGGTAGTACGGAGGGGGAATTGGCCCAAAAATTATGTTCTGAGTGTTTTACCAAAGGGGAATATTTCGCTCGGAAAAAACCGAGAAAAATTTAATACCCTCAGTTTTGCCCTAGGAAATTATCGAGGGGATTATTTCCCTCGGGTTTTCACTTGGTATTTCACTATTTTTTTGTAGTGTTATATGGTTATTGAGTCTGATGAAACGAATGATAATATGAACTTTGTGCGTTCTAATCTATGTGATTATGAGTGGCTTTTTGATTCTCCATGCACATTTCATATGTCTCCTCATAAATATCTATTTTCGAATTACAAAGAAGTTAAGCATTGGCATGTTTCTATGGCGAATGAGAAAATATGCGATGTTGTTGGTTTGGGTGATGTTTGCTTGCATTTTGAATCTGGTTATGTTTTAACTCTTACGAATGTGCGACATGTGTCTAATTTATGTCAAAACCTGATTTCTTGTGCTGCACTTGAGGATGATGGGTTATAAGGTTGGTGTGGTAAGGGTGTTATGAAAATCATGAAGGGTTCTCTTATTGTTTTCAAAGTTGAAAAGCGGCGAAACTTGTATGTTTGAATTGTTGACTGTAAATCTATGCCAAATTCAGTGAGCTTCGTGCATGTTGATCATACTGATTTGTAGTATAAATGTCTTGGACACATGAATAGTAAGGGGTTAGAAATTTTGCATAAACAAGGTTATTTGTGTAAGGATAAAGTTTCTTGTATGCCCTTCTATGATACTTGTGTGTATGGAAAACAACAACGTGTTCAATTCCCTGTTTCCCCTTCCCCCAGAGAATTTCTGTCTGTCATGATATTCTTGAATATGTGCATGATGATATGTGGGGTCCGACTAAAGATCCCACATAAGGTGGTAATAGATACTTTCTATCTGTGATCGATAATTTTTCAAAAAAAGTCTTTGTTTTTCTTTTACAAATAAGTCTGACGTTTTCGAAAAGTTTAAAACTTAGAAAACCTTGATTGAAAATCAAACTGGAAAACGGATCAAATTTCTTAATACAGATAACGGACTTGAATTTTATAATAACTCTTTTGATAAACTTTGTGCCGATTCCGGCATTCAAATGCATCGGACAGTTCCGTATACCCCGCAGCAAAATGAGGTTGCGGAACGAATGAACCGTACACTACTCGAAAGAGTTAGATGTATGTTGTTCACTTCTAATCTTTCAAAAAAGATTAGGAGCGAGGACTTATTAACGGCTACACATTTGGTTAATAGGTCCCCCTCCGTGCCTTTGAATGGTAGATGTCCTGAGGTAGTTTGGTGTGGAAAAGAGATTGATTATTCAAACTTGCGTATGTTTGATTGTGTTGCTTTTGTTCATCAAAAACTTGATAAGTTTGAACCTCGTTCTGTGAAATGTATTTTCTTGGGTTATCTGGAGTGTGTTAAGGTTATAGGTTGTGTCATAGGAGTGAACCGGGTTTTAAAGTGATAATTAGTCATGATATGATTTTCAATGAGTTTGAATTTCCATGTTTACATACTTTTGTGCCTGATGTTAGAGGTGTTATTCCGGTTATTAACCGACCGGTTAATTAACAGGCAGTTAATTTAACCAGTTTTGGCTTAACCGTAATCTAACCGGATGAGAACCGATTAAAGTTACGGTTAAACCGGTTAACCAAACTGGCGATTAACCGGAAAATCGGCGGTTAACCGCCGATTTTTATATTTTTTTAAAAGTTTTTTTTAATTAAATTTAAAAGCTTAAATAAAGATTGAATAATTGAAACTTAAATGGAATAAGAATGAGATAAATAAAATTTGAATAATTGAATTTTTGAAGTAAGGATTTTTTATTATTTTGGAAAAAAAATAAAGTAAAAAGGACTTGATTTAATGCTAATATTTACAAACAACCAAATTAACAAGATGATGGCATTTATTTCAAAATAACACAACAAATTCACATTACAAATTAAATTATAAGATTTTTTGAAGTAAAAAGCAAGGTTCTGAAAACTGGACCGGTCATTAAACCGGTGAAGCAACGGGTTCAATGGTTCACAGGTTCAACCAGGTCGAACCGTGGTCGAACCAGTGGTAAATATTTTTTTGAAATAATATATAATATTTTAAATAATAAATTAATATAAAATAATGAGAAATAAAATAAAACTATATGTGTAATATGTGGGCTTGGTACTTTAGATTAATTAATTGATTGATTGTTAGGGCTTGAGGCCCTATCCAACAATACCTAAACCAGTTTAACAATTAATGTCATAAAAAGAGTTAGCCAACCCTAAATGGCATTGACTTGGAAAGAAACTCTCACGAAACTTATCACGCCCCTCAGCCGCTTTACCATCATCCATCCTCAGTCTCTCTCTTTCTTCAATCAGATTCACACACAAAATTACTGTCCTACCATCATCCTCCGTCTCTCTCTTTCTTCCATCATATTCACGCACAAAATTACAAGACTCTGGTGATATTGCTTGTGTGTTGTGGTGATGGCAAACAGCGAAACAATGAGTCACTGCACGTATACACAAATTCACGTGGTTGATTTCCAGATCTAGATAAAAATGAACGGGGATTTGATAGTATGATTGAATCTGATTTCTCTTGATGTTTAGATTTCGGAAGAAAAAAGGAACAAATAACAGCGTAAGACTGACCCGCCCGACTGCTGAAATCGGTGCTGGTTCACCGGTCGAAACGATTTTGATCGGTTAGACCGATATTTGACCGGTTTTAGGTGCATGCAAGCGGTTTTTTGAGGTGAACCGGATCGGTCTTGTGTCCGGTTCCCAGTTGAACCGGTCGAACCGGCCGATCCGGTTCGGTTTTCAGAACCATGGTAAAAAGTTTTTAAAAAAAAATTTTTTTAAAGGACTTGATTTTAATTCTAATATTAAAACTAAAGAATTTGACTTTTAATATTAGAATTAACTTGCCTACGTATTCTCGTAAAGGAATCAAAGTCCACGTAGTTCGATCTTTATTTTTTTTTTTAAAGTAAGTTTAAAAAAAAAGGACTTGATTTTAATTCTAATATTAAAAATTAAAATTAAATTTTAATTTTAGTATTAGAATTAAATTGCCTACGTATTCTCGAAAATGAACCAAAGTTCACGTAGTTCTTATACTTACCTCACTTACCTGCTTATCTATTCGTCGTTGTTGTTGCTTCTCGAAGTGGTATCGTAATACTCGCTCTCTTCACCTTCATCCAATTTCATTTCTTGTTCTCGCGATTCGGCTTTCACCCAATCGTTCATCAACATTTGATTTTCAAGATTTTTGGATGTTAAGGTAGACCGACGCTTATCTAACATATAGCCTCCCGTGCTGAAAGCCTGTTCAACAGAAACTGTTGAAACAGGAACGGCAAAGACCTCCTTGGATATCCTAGAGAGTGTGGGGAAAATACTGGCCAATTTCGACCAAAATTGCACAAGATCGTTAGTAATACCATCGGGCTTTTTTGGAACCGGAGTCGGTTCAAAAGTCACTAAATAACTGTCTAATTCCATTGACCGACTAGCACATAGCCTTTGCCGTTTTCGGTTAGTCTCTTCAATCAACCTCATATATAGATCTAGAGCTACTCGAGGGTCGTTGTGCCTTGTATTAGAAGTGATGGGGGAAGGGGAAGGGGAAGGAGACACATTAACATCATCACTAGAAGATTCATTGTAATCTTTAAAAAGTTGAACTAAAGATAGGTTTGCTTGGTGAGCAACACTAAGAGGGCTAGGAATTGGAATATTTGAAGCTTGTAAAAAAGGTCCCAATGCATCGTAATAAACTTTAAGTAAATTTCATAAACCCTCCATCTGATAATCCGGCTCTAAAATTTTTGCAATCAAAAAACGTCGGGAATGTACAGAAAATATTTGACCCATTTACTCAACATAGTAGCGATACATTCACCTAATTCAGAGTTATCGAGTAAAGTAGTACTAACAAGTACTATTTGAATACATTGATCAAGAAGTATTGAGGAAGTAGGATAATAAACACCAGATAAAGTCACGGTAGCGTCGTTAAAAGTTTTTAAAAGGGACGTCATATTATAATAATCATCCCACATATGCGAAAACAAAGCGAAATCGACGTCTTCATTATTAAGAAATGCACACAATGGTTCTCTATATTCAAAAGTATCATTAAGTAATTTATAAGTGGAGTTCCAACGATTTGGCACATCACTTGAAATTTTTTTTTGGATACAATTGATTGGCTCGGCAAAATCTTCGTCATTTTGTTTGAAGTGGATCGTGGGAACGTAGATAATATATAGCACTCCTAGTCGGTTGAACTTTAGATTTAAAAAGAGTTAAACAATCTTGAACACATAAATTCAAAATATGACAAATGCATCTAACATGAAAAAATTTGCCGCCAATAGCGGGTTGACAAAAAGTTTTTAACAAATTTAAACTAGCCATATTAGCGGCGACATTATCAAAAGAAATTGAAAAAAAATTGTTAGCTAAATGATACTTGGACAAAACAGTTGATATTTTGCGCGAAATATTCACCGCATTATGCTGACTGACTCAAACTTTTGTGCACCCCATTTTAATAAATAATTTAAAAGCACGTCAGTTTGCTCGCAAGTGTACGAGGTAACTGTAGGGTGATGAGTTTGACTCGAGTCGTATCTCTCGAGGAAACAACTGTTCGGTTTCTCGGATGTCTTTCTTAATTGCAAATCACATACATATACATTTGGGGGTTTGAAAGGATTGAATTGATCATTATAACTAAAGCAATAATTAAACTAAAGCTATTTAAACTAATTATTCTAACTAAATTATCAACTACGAGCACTAATTGAACTATCAATAATTCGCAACCATAAACTAAATCTAATTAACGAATATAAGAGCATAAGCATAATAAATTACCACTAAGCAACGAATCATAAGAATCTAAGATTAACGAATAACTAAGCATAAATCAACTCTCATAAATCAACTAAATTATCCAACATCCAATAACAAGCATAAACGATTAAGCTAATTAAACTAGTTCTAGCATTAACTAAGAATTAAACTAACAATTAAATTAGAAATTAACTACTAAATTAACTAAGAGTTTAGAGAACTTATTGGAACTACTAAAAGCAGTAAAAAGCTCCAGCTATTCCGGAGGTTGAACGTTGATCTTGGGCGAAGAATGAATCCCGAACTCGAATTCGATGTTTTGGACGCGGTTTTCTTCGATCCTTGATCTCCGTCTTCAAATATCGTTATGAGATGTGGAATTATTGTTATTATAAGCTAAAGTACCCTAAGAGGTCGTGTCTTCTCCTTAAAATCCGAAATATAGAGGGTTTATATAGATTCTGCATGACTTGGCGCATAAGAAACCCTAAAATCCGAATTCTGGGCCGTCGCATCGACGGAGCGTCGACTGACGTGAGCAAGCGCTCGGCGGGTGTCGGCAGTCTTGGTCGGCAGGTGTGCGCGTCGGCTGGGCAGATGCGTCGACGGTGTGCGTCGACATCGACGCTTCAGCAAGTTGCGTCGACTATGGTGCGTCGACATCGACGCTTCAGAACGTAGCGTCGGCAGTGCGTCGACTGACGCGGTCATGACTCGCTGACATGGCTCGCGTCGATGGTGCGTCGACGGTCGCGTCAGTCGACGCGACTCCGACCGCTACGTTCTGAAGCGTCGATGTCGACGCCCACCATAGTCGACGCTACTTGCTGAAGCGTCGATGTCGACGCACCACCGTCGACGCACCTGCCCAGCCGACGCGCACACCTGCCGACCAAGTCTGCCGACACCCGCCGAGCGCTTGCTCACGTCAGTCGACGCTCGTCGATGCGACGGCCCAGAATTCGGATTTTAGGGTTTCTTATGCGCCAAGTCATGCAAAATCTATATAAACCCTCTATATTTCGGATTTTAAGGAGAAGACACGACCCCTTAGGGTACTTTAGCTTATAATAACAATAATCCCACATCTCATAACGAGATTTGAAGACGGAGATCAAGGATCGAAGAACAACGCGTCCAAAACATCGAATTCGAGTTCGGGATTCATTCTTCGCCCAAGATCAACGTTCAACCTCCGGAATAGCTGGAGCTTTTTACTGCTTTTAGTAGTTCCAATAAGTTCTCTAAACTCTTAGTTAATTTAGTAGTTAATTTCTAGTTTAATTGTTAGTTTAATTCTTAGTTAATGCTAGAACTAGTTTAATTAGCTTAATCGTTTATGCTTGTTATTGGATGTTGGATAATTTAGTTGATTTATGCGAGTTGATTTATGCTTAGTTATTCGTTAATCTTAGATTCTTATGATTCGTTGCTTAGTGGTAATTTATTATGCTCATGCTCTTATATTCGTTAATTAGATTTAGTTTATGGTTGCGAATTATTGATAGTTCAATTAGTGCTCGTAGTTGATAATTTAGTTAGAATAATTAGTTTAAATAGCTTTAGTTTAATTATTGCTTTAGTTATAATGATCAATTCAATCCTTTCAAACCCCCAAATG
>BMAC01000427.1:940656-1027016 GCA_014905375.1 Phtheirospermum japonicum | reverse complement strand
TAATCCTTTGTGTAGTGTTGTGTTTGCAAGGTACTCATTCGGGAGGCCGATGCCGCCCGCCTACACTCACGACGATCAAAGGATGCCTCCGTCGCTCGATTGATCCGGCCGAGGATGTCAAACTACCGAGCTAGTTTGCCAAACGACGACCCTTATACCCAAACTCCAAATATTCAGACCCTTACATCCAAACTCCCGAGTATCCAAATTCGTACACCACTCCCCCAAGCTATCGGGTCCCCTCGACTTATGATGACCCGTATGCTTCGATCGGTCGAGAATGGGCCCCAACTTTCAATTATCCCGACCTAAGCCCTTCTTATTCTCCATCGATTTCACTTCCCCATAACCTGAGCGTGGATCCGTATGCACCGACCCGTGATCCTTATGATCGGGCTCTAACGATCCATATGCTCAACTCGCCCCGCCTCCTTCTTACTCGAGCTTTGGTTCGTATGCTCCACTCATTCTTGATTCGAATTCTTGGAGCTACGACTTTTATGATCTACCCACCTCGAGCTCGTATACTTCGAGCGATGACCCTTACGCCACACTTTTTCAAGATTCGTCTATGACCAAACTCCCGGATATAGAGTCTCTCTTAGCCGAGCTCGTGGAATGCCTCGCTCGCATGGAGACTCAAGCAAAGAAAATTGCCAATGACGTGGACGAACTTAAAAGACCGTGTCTTGACGAGATGCCCATCTTTGATGTGGTGGTTCCCACGGTCGTTGACGGCAATTCAAGTTTTGACGATCTCTTGAAAGAGGTGTGCAATGAGGTGGAGTTAGAGGGTGAGGAGAAACGGGTCGAAAGTCAGCGTTACCCCTCTCGAGTTTTTTTGACGAAGTTGTAGAGGAACATGAGGGGGGGTTATTTTTGGGGTCTCCAATGGCACTTGGATTATCTAGCTTACTTGCTTTTGGCGAGGATGATGAAGTTTTGCCAGTTTTGGAGGATGTGGAGTTGATCGAGCCTCTTTTACCACCACCCGACGCCGTTTGTCTACTCGAACAAGTGGAGGTGGAAGAGGTAGTGGGGGAGAGAGTGGAGGGTACGGTCGGGGAGATGAAGGAGTACGTCTACGAGGCTCGGAACGATGCGGCGGCATCAGCCTGTCGTCTCCGCCGTGCCGTGAGGTGACGAAAGCCGGTACTTGTGTGTGTGTATGTGATATGCGCATGTGTAGCATATATACAGTATATGTGTGTGCATGCAGTAGTGTTTTTATATATATATATATAATGTATATATGTGTTTGTGATATGTGCATGCTGTATATGTATATTATAAATATATATAGTGTATGTGATACAATATATATAATATTATGCATGCTGTGTATTATAAATATATATATACTGTTGATATATGTTTTATATGTTATTATATATATATTATTAAATACATGATTAATATGTTAATATATATATAATTGTTATATATATGATTAATATATTAAATAGAAAATTATCATGCTCGTTCGATTTTACAGAAATCAAATTGTTTCATTTGTAAAATAATTTAAAACATTGTTTGAATTAATTGAAATTAAAATGGGCCGTCGTCAAATTGAATTCAATTCAAATCCTTTTTATTTAAAAATTTTGTTTTCCGCTGCGCGACGGCTTCATCAAATCCCAACACAAGCGGGTCTCGTATCCGCTCAGGGCATCTCTTTCGACTCGGATTAGAACGGGAAAAGCAAGGAAACACAGCGTGAACGAGGAGCGACAACGGGCGGACATTTAGAGCGAAACGAGAAAACCGAGCCGGAGCAGCCAAACCAGTCGATCGACTGACGACCAGTCGATCGACTGGCAGTTGATCGACAGGTGGGTCGACTGGAAGGGTGAAATCGACTGAAATCCAGTGAGCTTGGGAATTTTGGGCGAAGCAGTCGATTGACTGAACCTTAGTCGATCGACTGCCAGTCGATCAACTGAGACGCAGTCCAGCTCGTGGTTTTAGTCTATTTTGACATTTTTGCCCCTGCATTTTTGTATAAATAAGACCAGCTCTCCAACCTTATCAACAACCCTTTCCTTGTTGGAATTTGGGCCTTGCTCCATTTCCTTCAAGCCTTTACATTTCCTTGCAATGATAAACCCTAGCTTAGTGTAGTTTTAGCTAGCTTAGTAGTTAATCTAGTTTAGCTTAGTTAGTTAGTTGTTAGTTAGTTAGTAGTTAGTTAGTTGTTCCTAAGAAAGTGTTGGAGTGGGTGACACCTCCTTCATTTGTGGTGCTTGTAGTTTGAACACTTGAAGCTTTTGTTGGAATGAAATTGGTAGTTTTCTTTCCCTTTACTTTTATGCTTTGTTATTGATTAATGGTTCATGTTGTTGTATTGAGTTTGTCTGTTGAGATTGCTTAGTGTATGTTGTTGGGTTTTAGTTGTTTTATTGTTCATTGCATTTTAATTCCTCTTTTTAATCTTCTAACTTGTAGTTTTTGTAGTTCTTGCAAAACTCCATTAATGCTCTTTTCAAGCTTTTTACTTCTTTTAGTTAGACAAACTTTTGGCTCTTGAAAGATGTATGAGTTTTTCCTCTTTGGTAATTTGTCTTGTTCAATTTAAAAGCCTTTGACTTTTCTCAAATTCAAATGATTTGATTTTCCCTCCATGAATTCTCTTTTAATTGTAAGCTTTATTTGATGCAATTAGTTTAGTAATTACGGGTTTAGGGTTTTGGTTCGTTTAGAATCATTAATCGGAGCTTGTCGAGAATTGGGATTGACGACCCCATCACTTGGTTGATAATTTGGGATTGACAACCCCGAATCGTGGATTAAGTGCTCGTCAAAACCGATTAATCGTGGAGACGAACCGAACACCCTAAACCCTCATTTTAATATAAATCATTTTTAATTAAAGTCTCCTTTTAAATTCAAGTTTTAGCATTAAACAAAAACCAAATCAATGACTATTGCTTTCTTAGGAGTAGATTAGTTTAATTTAGTTTAACAAGAGAGTAACTAAAACACCGACCGCCGATTATATCTATCCTCGAGAGACACGACTCGGGAAAGCTTACCGCTCTACATCGACTCCGTACTATTGCGGAGAAGATTTCTTAGAGTGCTAAGAATTCTTCGATCACTTGGTATTTCCAAAAAAGCAAAAGTTACTATCATCTATTTTCCTCTGTGAAACACTCCAAGAATTCTTCAGCGAAAAATACAATCATCTCAAAACTTAGAAATTTCAACACAGTGAGTTCATTTCTCCTCAATATCATGCGTAAGTCCCCTTAACTTACCATTTCAACACTGATTATTTTATTTTATATTGAATTTCTGCTTTCTGAAAATATTTCTTTTCTTCTCCTTCCCCATTTTCTATTTTGTTATTATTGATGTATGGCAACCTTAGCTTCTTCCGACTATGATTCTCGAAAACCTAATTCCTCCATTCACGATATGTCGTCTAAGACGAAATTCATAGAAATCCCTTTGACCCGACCAAGTAGAAGAAAATTTGTTACTACACCCAGAGCCGGTCTGGTCGATGAACCGAAGGGAAGCCTTCTTGGTCTGAACTCGAGGCTCAGACTAGAACCTTAACTGAGATCATCCTAAAAGCCATTCCCCTAACTCAACCAGTAGTACCTTTAGCTTCTTCACATCACAATTTTTTCTTGACTAACCCAATAACCGTCGTACCTCCATCGGCTCATGCCGAGCTACCTCCTCTTGCGCGAGCTACCCGGGTAACTACCGAAAACCCCTGGTTACACCCAGACTGGAGTATGCTAGAGGCTTTCATTGAGAGCCTCAATCTTCCAGACATCATTAAGTTCATCAAAACCGAATCCGGAGAAAATGATCCAGACCATCCCCCTCCAAACCACATTACCATCTTCGACGACGACCTAAAAGCAGGAATTAGATTTCCCCTGCATCCTTTCCTGGTCGTCGCATCCAAGAGGTATAAAGTCCCCCTGTTCCAAAATGGCCCCCAATTCTATTAGGTTTATAACCGGGTATATAATTTTATGTAAATATCATAACGTAGATTTCGATATAGATTTTTTCCACTTCTTCTACCAAATAAAAAGGCAGAAAGATTCCTTTCATATTTCTTCGCATCAAAAGATGTGTTTTCTGGTTATCCCCTCCTCTAAAGTCCACGAGTGGTGATCCAGATTTTTCTTCCTCTCTTCAAGTGAACCCTGGCCATTTATCACGGGATGGAAGGACGCGAACCCTCCCCATGAGGCAGTGCCCACCAAGAAAAAATAGCCTTCTCTCCACCAACATTACTCAGGCTTGCTCAAACAGTGAAGCAAGTTTTCTTGCGACGTAATGGAACTTACAGAGTCAGAGAGGGTGTACTCTTACGTGGGCATCAGCCAGCGACCTCTACAAATAACCAAGCTTGAATTTGGTAGGCTTAACACATCATAGATCTTTGTTATTCTATAACCTGCAAAAAGAAAAATCAACTTTCTTTTTTCTGCAGAGTGCCTTATACTCGATTGTAGCTCTTCGAGCTCGAACGACGCAGCAATAGTCCAACCAGACTTGACCCTTGCCACGACCTTCGCAGCTCGCACTGTAAATATAAAGATAAAGTGGAGCCCGCCCTAGCTGCCAGTGACAGATCGGTGGAGGTCGCCGAATCCGACGCACTACTACAAAGAAAAACCTTAGCATCTATTATTTTGACTAATAGGCATCGATTGTACAATCGATGCATATTAGACCGATGCTAAAAGTTGGAACTTTAGGCGTCAATTGTAGAACCGATGCTAATAAGTGACATAAGCATCGGTCGTTTGACCAAAATCAATGCATATAGTCACCACACGCCGATGCCTAATGTCTAACTAAACACATCGGTTGTTAAAGCAACCGATGCCTAATGTCTACCTATACGCATCAGTTATTTTACTGACAATCGATGCCTAATGTGTATGTATATACTTCGGTTGTTTCGACACAATCTATGCCTAATGTCTCATTATAGGCATCGATTGTCATTAAATAATCGATGACTAATGTGTATGTATACGCATCGGTTGTCATTAAATAACCGATGCGTATAATGTTAATATAAGCATCAGTTGTTGTAATAAAACCGATGCATAATGTGTACTGAAAGGCATCGATTTTGCCTAAAAATCGATGCCTATAATAAGTTAAGAAATATCATTTAGGCATCGATTGTTGTCATACAAACTGATGCTCATTCGGGTGATTATATGCATCGGTTCGCAAAAATCGATGCATAATTGTAAATTTTGTAAAAATTCAAAATTCAAAGTTTTATTTTAAAACCTATCCAAAAAATTGATAAATTTTTTTGCAAAAATTATTTATTATTAATACCTAATACCTGTCCAAAAAATAGCAAATAATATATGAAAATAAAAATAACTAACATCAACAAAATGTGTAGCAAACCATGTCAATATGCAAATTGTTATAAAACAAGTTGATCGAACAAATTAACTAAAGCTATGGGGTCACAAATGTCAATAAAAACTTTAACAGTGCAAAGATATGGGGTCACGAATTAAGCAATAAATCCACAGACCACGAACCTCCTCATAATGTTCTGCACCAAGTTACAAAATAAACATTAGTTAAGTATAAACTAAGAAAAAGTAATTTAAAATTAGAGAAAGAAATACATATATACGAGTATTTACCGAATAACGTATTCTGCCCATAGCTCACGAATTTTGTCAATTTGTTCTTGCTCGTATGGTTCAACTCCAAATGAGGCCTACACATTCCTAATCAAAATTTCAATTTGTCATTTTAAAATGAAGTTTAAGTTTGGAGTTTAAAAAATATTCAGTAATATTTACTAATAAATGAGTTTACACTTACCTTGTCTAATGAAGAAGTTCCAGCCATTTCAGTGCGAATGTCATGCGTATACCTCATAACATAAAAACCACACTCATTGTCTCCTAGTTGCCGATTACAGTACAAAATCATATATGAAATAAATTTCGCGAACCAAAAATATACTATTAATTATTCATACCTTAAGAAACATAACTACCGCCAGATTATTCCAACCCATATTTTTTCCTCTCTTTGCTTTTCTTGTCCAAAAGGTACGAACCGTCCTACAAATAGTAATCAGTGCACTCAAGGAGTTAATGAAGCAAGTATTATTCGAATAGAATTCGAAAATTGTTACTTATATATGCAACTAAACATTTATAGTATTAAAACCAAAATGAGCACATGAAGAAACCAATCTTATATTACATCCAACATGAAAAATCTTGAAGCAGTTATATGAATGGAAAACACACAGACTAGGCTTTACAAAGAATCAGGATGTGTAAATGAAAATATCAAAATTACATAATGATATGAAATAACTTGACGTTGAATTGCACACTAAATCTAAACACGAGCAAAGCACTAGATGGTAATACTAATTACTAAATTACCCATAATTAAGCTTTTCTTGCATTCAAAAGACAGTACATTATATTCATAATAAATGCCTGCAGGTGAATTGGTTTTTATGATTTTTTTCAAAAAAAGAACAGTAAATTACCATTTCAAAAAAACAGACACAAAATAGAGGGGGAACTTTACTAACGTGTTAATATGCGTCTTGGTATCCAACTCCCTTTTATATGGCTTTGGATCTAACAGATAAACCACATTCGCCCGAAGACATATCACTAGTAGCACCTAGTGGTCACTACACATTTCCATAAGCACAAAATTAATTACCTTTATAAATATAATAATTGTAAAGGAGTAAAGGAAATCAAGAACAAAAGATAATCTCTCTTAATTGTCTAGGTATTGTGCTAGAATGAATGTTCTGTTAGGTATTGCATCGAAGGCATCAACTAAGTACGACGTCACAACATTAGCATCACTCAAAATATATATATATATATTTTTTAGATATGTGCTGGACAAATAAATCCGACAGAGTTGGTGAAATAATTCTCGGACAACCCACTAAAATACCTGTAAGTTCATTTAATTAGGAGACATTCAGAACTAAATAAATTTAAGCTAAATACTGAACTAATGATAATAAAAAAGACAGCTCTTAGTGCATAAAAACTTGCACAACAGCAACACTAAGCCACTCCATTTTAAACTAGCTCTGAATATCTTCCATTACCACATGAATTTTCTTCGCTCTTTTATGATGGAAGACGGTGCGCTCTAGGTTCAATGAGACGTGGTCCAAATGCACGGGCATCGATAAAATCAACGAGTGTAGATCTGTGCATTTCTCTACCAAAGTCTCCAAGACAACATCATCAACAATAGGTGGCCTTAGTTTGGTTGCATATTGCTCACCACTTGTCTCAATTTGACTTCTTTTCTGTTTTTTGAAATCTGGACTTGTAAGTTCCTATACATATGGCCAATTTTAAGCTTACTAAAAGTAATTCAGTTATTGGTAAAATGAAAACATATATTATTACCTCTCTTGCCTGAACTAAGCTGACAGTTCACTGCAAAAAGTTACCTAAAACCTCACCCAAGTACTTCAATTTTGGATGAGCTGTCACTGGTAGAGTAAGTTGTGCTGCACCCTCAACAACTTCGTCTACTGAAACCTTCACATGACCGAGTGACAGCTTCTGATGATGCACTGTTGTGTCCTCGTTGGTTAGGTAAACCATCCCGTTGGCCAACAACCTTTATATCCCTCAGAATTGACAGGGCGAGACGGCACCAAGTCGGACTCTATTACTCAAAGTAATGACTGAAGTTAATGGTCTGGATAAAATGAATATATTCTGATGATGAATAAAAATTTAAACTTGATGATAACGAGTTTGAGTTTTATAGGTTATATACCTCTGTTCAATTGTAATTGGAAAATCAGAAAACAAATATCCAAAAATCTCTATTTTACGTGGATTTAAAGAACTCGATAAAAGAATCAACCAGAATAAAGAGCATACACAATATCCCCTAATCGTAATGGCCTGAGTATATTTTATATAGACAACGCAAAATGCAAAATGCAAGAATCCCCGGACCGTAATGGCCTGACTATATTATATATATATAACAAACTTAATTACTTTCAACCCCTTTAGTCTTATATTCACATTCTTGATACACGTAAAAATGTAAAATTCTCGTACAACTAATTTGTAAAAAAATTTCTCCCATTATATATAAGACTTTCAACTATACCAATCATAATTTCTTTGCAAGAAGATTACCTAAATTGAAATTTATTAAAAATTTCCTCAACTTTGTCCCAATATAAATAAATTGGATTTACAATATTTCCCATTGGCACCAAGAGAAGCAGGAAGCAGCACTACGTAAGACTCAAAATTCACAACTCTAAAATCCACCAAAAAGTTTAGAGTAAGATACAAGAAGATAAATTTTCTCACCAAGGTTAAAAGTTCAAATATGTTTTAATTATGAAAATTTGTTATATGAAATAATATGATACAATGCTATTAGGAGGCAAGACTTAGAACAACTCTCTAATATATCAAAGCAATAAATGAGACTTCATATTTTCTAATACATGAATAATGAAAAGACGACTCTGAAAAGGATAAATCAAATGAATCTTGACTAAGAATTAATTATTTATCAACTACCAAGGTGCTTGAATGAGTAGGTTTATGAAAATACACTACATATTATCTAATTTTTACCTCAACCATAGGATATGGAGTCTCACCAACCGTGTGGCAACTACTACGTGAATCACCTTGAAAATGTGAGTGCGAAGGCGTGTTGAAGTCAACCCCCTCATCAACTTTTAATGGTACATGGTGGTTTGTCAACGGAGTTTGCAGACCTTGGTTCTTCACTTTCTCATACAACATGTTGAATTGAGCTTGAAGAGCATAAAACTTGCTCTGCATCTATTTCGTGATTTCTTGTGTCAGGACCGCCCTAATCTCGTCGACTGACACCACTCCATTTGATCTCCTGCTTGTTTATATATATATGTGTGTGTGTGTGTGTGTGTGTGTGTGTGTGTGTGTGTGGAGCAATTCACGTGAAAACCATCCTGGTGTGGGAACTAGGAATAGATCTCTGCCTTTAATTAAACGGATTTGGAAGCTTTTATTAATTAAGATTAGAATAGATAATCTTTTAATTTGTAATGTTGCAGCTTGAATAGTCAAAGTGAATGTATTATGGTATTCTAATTTGATAGAAATCAATGAATCCCTCATGATTTCATTTCCTTTCTAAATACTACTCCAAAAAACGTAAGTAGCACGTAAGTAACAGTACAATTTATCACGTAAGTAAACAGTCTCTGTTGTTATAAGTAGCACAAGAGTAGCAATTCAGACTGTGGCATAAGCAGCAGTGCAGTCATTTACAAGTAGCAGTCGCAATTTACCTTATATACTCAATTTGTAACATTAATAACATCCTCCATCACTATAAACAACAGCAATAGTGCATAAGTAGCAGTGCAGTCCATGCATAACAGTGCGGTCCATGCATAAATAGCTCGCATGAGTAATAGTGCAGTCGTATAACTACTGTAACAACCACAATTTACCTTATAACAAAATGTGTTGATAATAATTAGTAATAATATCGGCCGCAATTTCCTTTACATAATAAAAGTGAATAAAATAATACTTAATTTTATTCATCCATCTAATCCAATTATTTATGTTGATGGGCCCTTGGTCATGGGGAAAGTTTACTTGAACCAAACTCTCTCTATATATATATCCATCCATTGATCTATATATATATATATATATATATATAGATATAGATATTAAACGTGTCAACTAAGTTTTTAAAAACAATTCAATCGGTCAACTCAATAAACCAATTACTAAGTCGGTTCGATGTCAAGTCTTAGTTTTAAAAACATTGACAAGTCAGTAGATACAGATTATGCTTGCTGACATACTGGAAGGACAAAACACAATCTAACCATTGCATCTAGTAGAATTTCCCATGGCTGTCCAACAAAAAAAAAAACACCATGCTTCAGCAAATCTCAAACCCCTGGAATACTATGATAACCGGTTAAACTATCTTGATACGACAAGAAAGAGGCACAGGAATCACTAGATTTGCATGCGCTAAGAAAATAACATGTACATGGCAAATTTACCGTCTTTTTTTTCTTTCTTGACCGTTGTACCAAACTTGCAACTCATGGGACTGTTCCCTGAATCAACTTTTGCAAAACTTTCGCTAGTTTTGCAGGTGCTAAAACATCTAATAACCTATCTCCATTTCCATGTCCGTCTTCATTTGTCCCACATCCCATACCTTTTTTTTACTTGATTTCCAGAATACTTGTAGTTGACAAAATCATCAGGCCCAAAGTATTTACAAAGTATTTACAGATCAAAATGTCAAGTCCAATTAACCTTCAATGCCTGATTTTAGAGTAAGAACTCTACTTTGAGGGATAATAGATGCTTAATAGTAAACATATAGAGCAAATTTTGCATATATGGCACATACATGATAAACTCTCGTATTTCCCAATGGCCCAACTCCAAAAAAGGATAAGAAGACGACTTGAAAAGATGAACCTGAAGAAATAGAGATCGAACAACTCAAGGTCAAGTATCACCTTGAATGTCCCCATTGCAATAATAAAATACAAGCGGATTTATAAACTCTTCAAAACATCTTTATAGGCTTACAAGCTCATTAAAAGTGGTTAGTAAATTTTCATGGAAAACATCTTATAAGTTCCCATTCCCATGTGAGGAGCTTATAAGCTGTGTTTATATATAAAAATATATTTAAAGAAAAAAAAAGGATGGGGATACCAACTTATTTTAACAATCTCTTTTGACCATTTTAATTACAAAAAGACCATTCTTAACATCTTTTAAGCTCTATCATTTTATTTCATCCAAACATTCCAACAAGTTATTTCAAAATAAGATCTAACACCTTATAAGCTCTTAACAGAAACTTATAAGATCTTCTAAATAAGCCCAACCAAACATCTTATTCTGCTTAAAGTCTCAAGCTTATAAGATTAGAATATGGTTACCTGATACAATACATTGAATCTTATAGGAACTGGCTGGCCATCAAAATTTGTGGGGTCTCTTTGTCTTCTTCAATTTCCATAGAGGTCTCAGCCCTGATTTCCTCAACCCTTTTTTCCCACATTCCATCTATTAACTTCCATGTGTCATTACTTATGATTTGAGTCTGCGTGAAAAGTCAAAACACATAAAACTTTACTTTAAGGCTTCACCAAATCTAAGGAGAGATAGTGGAAGCAATGGATGAAAAATAAAGGAACCATATGTGCATAAAGAACACCCAAATACAAACAAACTAATTCGCTCAAAGCAAAAATTGTTCTTCATTTCCCCCTCAACAAATCCAACCTAGCAACATAAATTACGCATCTAATTTACCTCCATGGGGCGAGGTGCACCAAAAGTCGAAAATCCCACATTTCCAGGTGCAAAAGTGACCCTCCCTGGAAGTGAAACACCATGGAGCCCCCAGCGTCCGGCATATACTAAAGCGCCATATTCATCCACTTGTTTCACAGCAGGCTGGCAAACAGAAAAATAACAGCTTTTACAAAATCATGTAAATTTCCACTCAATGGCAAGTGTCCCTCCAGGGGACTCGTCTATGTCTACAACTGCTTAATTAAAGCTCAACTCTATTTAGTAGTACTAATAATAATAATAATAAATCTCATGTGAAAAAAATAGTATGTATGAAGATAGAACAGCGAAGACGAGATGTTTGGATGCAGGAGCAAGAGAGGGAGGGAGGTTAATACTCACACCCTGTATTATTACTAGAAATGCCTAAGTCGGAGAAAATTAAAGTCATGCTTGATTATGGAAACATATTTTCAGGATAACCTTATTTTGCAAGATTAGCTCAGAGCATACCTGAGGTTTTCGAGGTGAACTGTTGTAAATTTCCCAAATTTCATCTGCTTTTATCTCCCCCTTCTCAAGTAGAACGTCTGCTTGAAGCGAAAGCATGTGGACGAATATCAGTAAGCACCAACGAAGATCAGGGAAAACCATCACTTCACAACTTGAATCAATATTTGAAGAACAGTAACAAAATAGAGTTAGTTTGCTGAGAAATGCAAGAGTAACCAGCCTGTAATGATCTCCACAGAAGGACGATATTCTTTTAGTACAGCTGAGCATTTCTCCACGGCGAAACGCATGTATTCTTCTCGAAGTGCTTCAAGTTTGGCAGCTAGCTGATAATGATAATTATAAAAATGTTGTTAATAACTTCCAGATATCAACTACAATACAAAAGGCAAAATAACTTGAATTTAACATAAGATTCAACCGTATCCTCACATTAGGCACAAGATCATTTTGATATCTGTAATAGGCCTTCCCAAAAGCAGTCATTCCCGTTTGCAAAATCAAGAATTCGGCARGTCTGGAAGCTTCTAACGTTGATTTCGCGGAAATCCAGCAAAGATTATCAACTCCAAAAATCTCTTCTTCAATTACTCTGGCTGCATATCTTAATAATCAATGCCATAAAATGAAGGTATGTTCCTATTCATCCAAATACAYCTCTCTAGKAGGAAARAWTTTTAAAGTAGAATGAAGAAAGGAGAWATCTCCAAGAGTTAGTCAAGGTTTATTGATCCTTATGCAGAGATATCAAATACAGTCTAGATGATAATAGACAACAAAATTTGAATTCATATACACAAAAAAGAGGAATAAATACATTTCCCCTTACAGAAAATAGCAATTGAGAATTTTAAAAAGCAGGGGATTTCTCATCACAAACCACATTACTTTTCTGCAATAAAGAAGGCATCTTGGAAATCAATTGTTTTTGCATTAATATGCTAAATTTAAACATTTCATTAAGCCAATGACAAACAACAGAGATCTAAAGCACAATTTTCTGGCATACAAAGCAATTAAATGTAATATCAAAGTGACTAAGAAAATGTTGATCAGTAATATCTTTTGTAACTTACGAGCACATGCACGTACGATAGAATCCACATAATCTTCCTTTCTCTGAAAAACCTTGCCTGATGTCTCCTGATAGTGCATATTTGGCTGGCTACGTATGGAATTGATATCTGTCTGCAAAATACCAAACAAGATATTAAAACCAAACAGATGATTTGCTTTACTGGTTCTTTTCTAGTTTACTTAATAACTGACAAGAGAACTCAGTTGTGTAATGACATGAAAAATAAACACATCCAACGTAAAATATCATACGTCGGTGAAGGGACGGTAGGGATCTGGAATATAACAACCAAGAACAGCAACAGCTGCCTCTCGATATGCCAATCTCAGTTTTAACTCTTCAGGGACCTCAGTACTATCTTCTTGACCTGTTTCGAAAGTACCTTTTTGCTGCAACATTTAGTTAACATTTATGTGAGAAGCATTATGCTTGTCGAAGCCGCAAAACAGAATAGGAAAGAAAATGCATTTCTAGGAATTACAACACTCACCCGCTTCAAGGCCTCAATAAGTTCTTCCCGTCCTATGTAATCTAAGTCCTTTCTAGCTGTTAAAATCCCTGCTTCGTTCCTGTCATGGTCATATTTCATAAGCTGATCTTAAAAATAGCAAAAAAAAATAGACCAAGGGTTGAATAATTTTTTACAGTATATTTTGCAACTCTGCTCCAGTAAAATCTTCTGTATGATCTGCAATCTCCTGAAGTAGAGTCTCCTTCTCTTCCTCTGAACGAAAATATTTATTTCGAGCATGCACCTATTATTTTCARYATAAGATCTATGATATAGAAWTTTATCTGAKAWAAATAARGCTTGTTTATAACCAAGTCTGACAAGTTCTACTCCAACGAGATTTYTGTCATTGAATAACAGGAGKATACCTTCAATATGGCAAATCTACCATCTTTTGATGGTAATCCAACACGAATAATTTTGTCAAAGCGACCTTTTCTAAGAAGAGCCGGATCAAGAATATCCAGACGATTTGTTGCACCAATAACTAATACCTGTGAACAGAATATATCAAGACCAGACTCTGGAAACAGTTAGCCATGAAAGACAAGAAATTTAATCATTGAAGACCTGTGATGTTGAAACTTTAAAACCATCCATTTCTGTCAGTATTTGAAGTAGTCCTTGTTCCCTCTCAGCACCACCCTAGTCAAGGAAATAGATGCAAAGTGCATGTCTTAAAACTTGACACAACGACTTAGTTGATAAAAGTTATTGTCAATGTAATAAGAGAATGAAAATATTAGCAGTGGTACATTTCATGGGCATGCACTATTTCATTGGTAAACTGAGTGAATATGCTAGATGGAAACCATTCAATAAAATTATCTTATGTTAACCTTGCTCCTGATAGTAATGTAAAAACCAGATTTACATAAAACTGATATTAGATTTTCGAAAAACGTACAATATTAGTGCTGCGATGTTTATCAGAGATGATTTCACCAGAATCACTTTCCGTCTTCAACATTCATCTCAAGTGCATATTGTCCTAATTACTGACATTTAACCCAAAACGAATGAGTAGAACTACTGAAAGGTCAACTACCCATTGAACACTTCATGCAAGACTTAGGTTTGCAACAAAGTTTCAACGAAAGCAGTTAGGCGGATCAACATTATATCATCATTGCACCAAAGATTAATGTCAATATCTGTAGGAAATCAAGCTAGGCAAATTAGGAGATTCTTCATAGCAGACCTCTAGGGATATATTATTGTATAGCAGGTTTTCTGGGTCACAGATTATTAGGATCGCAGATTTCTAGGAATATTTGTTGTAAAGATTTGTAGATTTATTTCCTGATTTTTAGGGATCAAATTCGATTCCCTTAAATGTATATATGTATCCTTTCTGAGGTTAATGAAATCATCAAAAACTTCTCTAAACACTACATGGTATCAGAGCCATGCTAAGCTCCAGCCTCCAAGTTGTCCTAATTTTTTTTTTCATCATCAAGCCTTCTACTCTGCTTGTACAGATTCTCACAAAATCTCCAATTTTCTGTTTCTCGAAACATTTCACTATCCATGTGATGGCAGAATACCCTTTAGTTAGTGGAAATTCATCCACGCCTCAAATCCAAAATATTCATGGTCCCATCGACAACAACTCCATTCCCATGACCAGTCACAAATTAACCGGTCACAACTACAAACAATGGCCTCAATCAATGATGATGTCCATATGCAGAAATGGATGTGAAGATTATCTCACTGGAGCTATTTCTCAACCGCGAAGGGAAATATTGGATGCAGCACGCGACACATTTTCCAGCACCGACAATCTGGTGGAACTCTTTCAGATCGAGAACATTTTACATAGTCTCAGGTAGGGTGAGTCTTCAATCACAACGTATTTCACCATCGATATTGGCAGCAACTGGACATGTTTGAGTCATATGAATGGAAGTGCCCAGATGATGGACTTCGGTTCAGGAAGATTGTGGAGACTAAACGAATCTTAAATTCCTCATGGGCCTCAATAAGTCGCTTGACGAGGTTTGTGGCAAGATACTCGGCACCAAACCCATGCCAAATCTCCAAGAAGTTTTTTCAGAAGTACAGAGAGAAGAAAGTCGTAGACGAGTTATGATGGGATCGTCTAATGTGCTTCCAGTTCATGAGGGATCTGCACTTGTGACTCTCAAGGAGAACACACCATATCTCACGACTTTAGCTGCTCGTGGATCACAACAGAATTATGGGGAGGGCAAACCACGTAAAGGTAGAGTTTGGTGTGATCATTGCCGCAAGACTAATCATGCGGGGGAAACTTGCTGGAAGTTACATGGTAAACCTGCTGATTGGAAACCCAACAGAAGTGAATGCGCGGGTATGTTGCCACTACTGAACGAGGACCGTTTACCAAAGATCAACTAGACGTACTTCATAAATTATTCAACCAATCAAATTGGTCATCACCTATCACTATTGGCACTAGGGGAGTTGCCCAGCAAAGTAACAATCCACACTCGTTTCATGTCACTCGAGCCTCCCCAACTCCATAGATTGTGGATTATGGTGCTTCTGATCACATGACGGGTGATAGAGCACTGTTCTCCTCCTTTAGCAAATGCTCTAATAATATTATTGTCAGCATTGTTGATGATTCGTGTTCTAAAGTGGCTGGAATTGGGATCATTATTCTTACACCGACCCTTGTTCTAAATTCTGTCTACCCAATCTAGATTGCAATTTAATCTTAGTGAGCAAACTAAATAGAGATCTAAATTATGAAGCTAAGTTTTTTGCTAATTCTTATGTTTTTCAATTTGATTGGGAAAGATGATTGGCAATGCTGAGTTCAGTGTACAAATCTCCTGGGATAAATTGTATAACTCTTAGAACTTCTTTTCAAAGTCAATCTTTTACATCTACAAGTCATATAAATAAAAATAGTACAATTATGTTGTGGCACTATCGTCTAAGTCATCCAAATTTCTTGTATCTAAAAATATTAATCCGTCATTTTTATTAATGAAAATAACCAGCTTTTCTAGTGTGATTATTGTCAATTATACGAACACTCTCATCACTTTTATGCACCAAGACCTCATAAAACCTCTAAACCATTTTCTCTTCACGGGGACATCTGGGGACCATCAAAGATACAAAATGTCACTAGGGCACGATGGTTCTTGTTATTAATTGATGATCATACCAAAGTAAGTTGGACCTTCCTCATGAAAGAAAAATCTGAAACCAGTCGGATCTTCTAAACTGTCCACAAAATGATCCAAAATCAGTTCAAAATCAACATCCAAGTCCTCAAAAACTGACAATGCCCATGATTTCTTCAATTCCATCCTTGAAGCATTCCTTCAGTCTAATGGATCAGAGTTCATACATCAACACACCACAATAAAATGGTGTGGCAGAACGCAAAAACCGCCATTTACTTGAGTTCCTTGCTCTTCACATCTCATGTCCCAAAAAGATTCAGGGGAGAGTCAGTTCTCACAGCCACGTACATGATAAATAGAACGCCCTCATGAGTTCTAAATTTCAAAACACCATGCCCTCATGAGTTCTAAATTTTAAAACACCATTGCAAAGCCTCCTAAAAACTTATCCTCACTCACACATTGTGTCTGAAATTCCTCCACGTCTTCGGTTGCACTGCATTCGTTCATGTACATTCATCGAACCGCAGCAATTTGATGCTAGAGCCACAAAATGGATTCTTCTTGGAAATTCACCAAATAAGAAGGGTTACAAGCGCTATTGCCCTATCACTAAGAAAATTCTCCACTCCATGGGCATAACCTCTAAGAAGAACGACGTTATTATCCCAATTCTGCAATTCGGGGGAGAAACATGATCATGAATCACAAAATTGGGACTTAGTGTCCCCGGCTGAACTTGCGTCTCCAACTAATCCTCTTATCGATACCTCTTTTACTCCTACTCTCAATTCCTCACCTCCAACG
Source organism: Phtheirospermum japonicum (assembly GCA_014905375.1). Classification (NCBI taxonomy): domain Eukaryota; kingdom Viridiplantae; phylum Streptophyta; class Magnoliopsida; order Lamiales; family Orobanchaceae; genus Phtheirospermum; species Phtheirospermum japonicum. The sequence continues at coordinate 1,009,649 of BMAC01000427.1, read as the reverse complement.
CCTCACCAAACACTTCAAATCATTCCGCTGATCCACTAGAGCCCAGGAATCAAATACCAAACCCATCAAGTCTTGTCCATGTACCTAGTAAGGAGTTCCAAGTTTACTGAGAGGAAGATTAAGCAACCAAAGAGCACTCAAAAGGTCTAAATACAAACTCAGCAAATTCAAGAGTCTGATCCGAATCCAATCATCATTGAACAAGAGCGGGAAGAGGTTGAACCACTCATAGTTGACAACGTGACCTGTTTAAGTTATGACCTAAACATGCATATATCACACAGAAAAGGGTCCGCTCATGCACTCAACAACCCATTCACGACTACTTGACATACCCAAGCTCGTCCCATAACTATAGGGGCTTTTGTTGCTTAACTGGACCAAATTCAGATTCTCAACTCGGTTCAAGAAGCTCCACAAGTCCCAGAATGGAAATTTGCCACATTAGAAGAGTTGCGAGAGCTTGAAAAGAATGGTACTTGGACTCTGACTAGTCTCCCTCCCGAGAAACGCACAGTCGGGTGTAAATGGATCTTCTCGATCAAACGTAATGTTATCAAACTAATGCTGATGGAAGTTTTAAAAGATTTAAGGCACGACTTATGGCTAAAGGATTCACTCAATCCTATGGCATTGATTGTCAAGAAACATTCGCTCTTGTTGCTAAGCTAAATACAATTCGGGTTCTCTTGTCTATTGCTGTGAATGAAGAGTGGCCTTTATTTCATCTTGATATGAAGAACAAGTTCCTAAACAAGGACTTAGTCAAAGAAATATACGTGGACATACCTCCATAATTTGAAGATAGATATACAAAAGGTAATGTGGTTAAAACGCTTATTTGCTGAACTCAGGATTGAGACAAAAGATCATATAGAGGTTCTACGCGACAACCAGTCAGCAATAGCTATCGCAAAGAACACAGTCCATCATGATAAGACCAAACATGTCGAGATTGATCAACATTTTATCAATGAGAAAATTGAAAGTAAAGTCATCAACTTGAAGCGTGTTCCATCAAAGCAGCAGGCAGCTGATATCTTAACCAAAGCACTTCATCGACCTAGCTTTTGTGAACTTAGTTCCAAGTTAGGAGTGTTTAGTGTATGTCGCCCAGCTTGAGGGGGAGTGTAGGAAACAAACTAGGCAAATTAGGAGATTCATCATAGCAGATCTTTAGGGATATATTATTGTATAACAGATTTTCTGGATCACAGATTATTAGGATAGCAGATTTCAAGGAATATTAGTTGTAAAGATTTGTAGATTTATTTCCTGATTTTTAGGGATCAAACCTGATTCCCTTAAGTGTATATATGTGTATAATGAGGTTAATGAAATCATCAAAAACTTCTCTAAAAACTACAATATCTACCTTTTTTTAACATTTAAATCCTGACCACAAGGGGATATTGTTGGCCTGCGGAATAAGAAGAAAGGATAAAGAGGATACTTTTTTGCCATATGAAAATATATTAAAAAAAGTATATTCATACCCCACCAATATCAGGCCCACCACGTTTGCTGCCGATAGCATCTATCTCGTCAATGAAGATTATAGAAGGGGCAAATGACCTGGCACTAGCAAACAGATCCTTTACACGAGAAGCAGCCACACCAACAAACATCTGCATAAAATACAAGGTCAATTTAGTTGTTACCTAGCATTTATGAACACCAACTTTCCAAAGAAAACCTATATATACATACATACATACATATATATATATATATATATATATATATATATATAATTGTCCGGGATCATTGTTGGTTTTTCTATTCAGCAATTCTTAAAATTATATATAATTTATATAGAAAAAAGACTGCTTATATACTCCAATTATCATATGCCGAAGAAAAAAGAAATCTATGTGAATTGATTTGACTCATCAAGGAACTACTAGTTTGATATAGATTGCAATCCCATGTCATGACTGACCCTTAGTTTTTATAACTTGCCATTATTTGTTATTGTTGGTTTTATTTGGGGGGTTAGGTGGGGTATAAGGTGATAGAGTGCGGAGTGAATATTGAGCTGCTTCTGCTGAAAAATGAGTACAGATTAATTGGTTTTGCAAAATATAGCGGATGGCGCAGGATTAGGAATCACCCTGCTGATCCTACAAACCAGATCAGGCCTTGATTTAACTAGCTGATTCCAAAAAGTGACGTTAACTCATTGAAGAATTTAACAGTGTGGCATAGAAACTCCACAAAAGATACACACCCCACCCCCACATCCGCCAATTAACAAAAAAAGAGGCCCAGGCAACAGCATAAATCCATCAACAGATAAGAGCCTGCTTAAGATGAATAAAACCCACCAACCTACCACCTTGTATGCACCAGAAACTCCAGCAAATTTGAAGTCATACAAAAAGTACCATCACCCATCAACAAATTCGATCTTTGTCATACTAGACTACTAGTTCAGCATCTAAGTTATAGGTCGATGACACAGAGGCACTACTTTTTTATGGGCACTTCCCAAATCCCCGTCTCATGAAGCTATCTTACCACCAGTCATGAATAGTTCCAATTTTTACCCAAATTGTCTTATAAATCTAATTAAATGTATATCTCGCTAATATGAGATAGAAACATTTGACTATAACATTCTTGAAGAACCTCACCTCAACAAAATCTGTACCATTAGCTGCAAAAAACGGAAGACCTGCCTCACCAGCTATAGCTTTTGCGAGAAGTGTTTTACCAGTTCCAGGAGGGCCATGAAGGAGAACACCTTTTGGGCAATAGATACCTTTGTTTTGGAACTCCTCGTCATTTTTTAGTATTCTAACAATCTCTTGTAGCTCCCTCTTGATATATTCTTGGCCAGCAAAATCATCAAAGGTAACACCTGTTTTTTCCTCGGCTGATATGAACTTTGCCCTGGAATGAAGTGTTTAAATTATCAGAATATAATCATGCCACGACTAAAACCCAAGAATATATTGCCCACATAGCTGACAATATTTCAGAACTTAAATATTCGAATATTATTGGAAACATAAGTAGAATATCAACGTGCTGATCTTAAGTGTGGCACAGAGCCCACACAAGATCAAAATTCAAATTCAAATTAGAATAGAGTTACATCATGCATATTAAATCTTCCTTGAAGGCCCTTTCCTTTCTCATCAATATACTATTTAAATGAAACAGAAACCACATTTACAGAGTAAAGAACAGAGTCCACTCAATCATCCAGTTATCAAGGATAATAAATAACCATTCATGTTCAAGACTTCGAATTCAACATTAACCTACATCAGAGGGCCAACAGCACAAGATATATTAAAACCCATATCTAAAAAGAGTCAGAACTAAAACCAAAACTTCACTCAAAAACATTCTCTCTTTTATCTCAAATATGTCCCTGAAACTCAATACATGGCGCACATCTACGTAAAATTTCTGATACTTCTTGCCACTTGCTAGATGTAGATTTGAGGGGGGTACAACTGAAAGTTAAAGAATGTGGTTGAGTAATAATTTATTATAGACTTTAGGATATATATATACACAATCAAACAAGGTTTCTCTTCATAGAAGAATAAATGAACATCACATTCGAGTTGCTCAATGCAAGAAAACCATGGAGTTCAAATTTGATGCACAAAGAGTTCCAGTTAAGAACATCAACACACTGGATGGTGATAAAGATTAGCCGGTGCGTCTTCTGAACTGAAGACTCAAGGAGTACCTACGAACCATAAGATCCAGATTGAACATATTCAAGAATAGGTGGTGCTAAATAACAAGTCGAAATCTCGAGGGCAGAAGGACCAAGAATCAGTGTAGTTGCTCCGTCCTATGTGTGAATTATCTAAGAAACTCCTCATAGTTCATTTGGGACCATAGACCAGTTACTAATTATCATAACTTCTCCAATGCAAGAACCCAAACAAATTAGTTATTTCCTGACCAAGATATTTTGCACTTAGTTTCAAATGATGCCAAAGTAGAAAATGACACAAAAATTGTTCATTACGATGCAGAAACAAATGACAACAATACACGGGCAAAAAAAAAGGCACAACTCAACCTACCTACTCTTTCCTAATGACCCAAGAGCCTGGCGCTTGAGTGGCTGCAATGTCGCCTTTTTAGGAGGATCACCAAGATCACAAGGTATTAGTTTCGCATATATTGGTCTCGTCATGTTATCGATCCAAATATATAGAGCAACAGAGAGGGCCAGCCTCATGGACCACACAACTGCAGTGGCGACACTTGAATACACTTCAGTATGAACAGTATTCACATTGTGTACATCAACATTTACAAGCTGTTGATGCAACTTTCGCCAAACATCATTCCAGCAGTCGATTGGCATACGGTCAACCACATGGCGACGGAAAATGATTTCCTTGTTTCCATCAACTCGTGAGACTTCAGTTTTCCCTTCTTTAAAATAAGGTAGAATCACTGTGTTCAGACAGATAAAACAAATATTCAGAAAGGAAAGAAGTATGAAGTGACCTTTGGACAATCCTGCAATAATGTACCTTAGTGGTCTACTAACAAACAGAATATCTTCAGAAAAAAGGACTACTTCTATTTTTATGAGGATGACAGAAATAATGAAGGAACTACCCTATGAAAATATCATCAACATCAACTATCTTTATTTATCCATATTGCTGCAAGAAGAATGTTACTTTCTCTACTCTCCATCAATATCTTTTTTTGTTTGAGTATCTCCTTTAGTTTATTATTAAATCTCAAACGAAAATGATCAACAAGGTCAAATTAGAGATGACTTTTTAAAAGTTTTATACCATCACTTCGATTTGATAACCTTAGTAATAGTAGTATATGCAATTTTAATGTGCAATCGGTCCACTTCATATTCAAAATAAAACATGGATAGAAGACAATCCAACCTGAGACTGCCTGCCCATAATTAGAGTACTCCATAAATTGGACATTGTTTGAGTCAAGAAGTCTCTTGAAATCACTGTAGTCTATGCGATGAGCACTCTCAGGGTCCCACTCCGTTCCTTTCAATTTTCCATTCATGGTCAAAAGCGCCCTGCTCCACTCTGAAGCCATCATGAGCTGCCTCTCTAACTGAACATTTGCCTTCCTTTCAAAATCTTCCAGTTTGTTAATCCGTTCTCTCTCAGCTTCTTTCAAATTCTGAAATTCTCTATCATTGTTTATGTTACCAGACCATTTATCCCTCAATAGTATTAAAAGATACATAGAAAACAAATCAGAATAAGGGTGAAAATGTTTGTTCAAGTCTTGTGCTTTTCGACTATACTAACTTCTCCCACCATTTCAAAATAGTTTGAGTTTTAGGATTGTACGCAAGAATCAAGAAATGGAGGAAAGTGAGCATATTAACCCTATTGAATATTGTTCTATTTTATAAGTTTTCTAGGGAAATGTACAAATAATTAAACGATAGAGGCAAAGTAGGAAAGATAAACATATAATTACCTTGAAAATGCAAAACAGCAAGTGCATAGAAACCAAAAAAAAAAAAAAGAGGCTAAAACTACGGCCAATTTGAAATGGAGGGAGTATGACATTTGAAACCAAAGTGATTCACCATTACAACATGATACGGGATAAGATAACTCAGAAATGCCAGGAAAAGGGGGGGGAAGATAAATTACAATCAAACATACAGAAAGGCAAGCGTAAATAATTGTTTGTTGACATATTTGGAGATTGGGGCAGACCCCCACCTCTCTCCCTCATATTGTTCTTCAATAAAGCAAGTTATACCTAATTTCAATCCTTTAATTCGCCAATATCGCTCCTAAAATTGTACTAAGATCTCCAATTCAGGAAGTCTGGTTCCCTCTGAGTGAGGGCAATACAATGGCTGTAATTTGGTCAAGTAACAAAAAGTACAGTGCCATTGCAATCTCATCCTTATTCCTCAATACAAAAACAAAATTCAGCTACTTTTATAAAGTGTACTTAAGTCTAACAAACCTTTTTGACACACACAAAAAAAAAAGAAAAAAGAAACCTTATTAATATTAATTTCACAAATGAAAATGGGGTCAATCTTCTTGGATAAAAGTAAAACAATACTACAACCAGTTAGATATTAAATTAATAAATAACTGCAATAACTCTCTCAAACTCTTGGGAATTGATAAAAATTATCCAATTTCAAAAACTTCCTGAATCATTATATTTCAATAAATATTGGTCACTGATGATGAACTCTAGAAGTTTAGCATCAAGTCACCGCCCATAGTAGTATCTGCCCTTTGTAGAAAATATAAGAAAATCTTCGTTGTAAATATTAGTGCAATGTCGCTATTCGTCAATCGGGGATCAAACAATTCACCACCTTTGGAGTAAAATCTAAGAAATATGTTTCTAGAATGGTAATTAAGAAGGTAAACAAATACATCAAAGAAAAAAGAAAAGAAATCCAAGATAAACAAATTTATAGTAAGAAACAGAAACCTCGAATAGCTGTTCCGACTCATTTTCTTCGTCCACTGGTTTGGAACTCGAAGTTTCTTTGTCTACTGGTTTGGAACTCGAACTTGACGAAGCTTCGCAACAATTAATCGTAAGCCTTCTGCGTAATTGGAACCGTAAATTTGTAGCAGAAAAGTGTCTAAGAAGCGAGAATTTAGGCCGCCGTCTACCATTTCGAGCAAATAAGGTTTTAGAAGAAGGCAAAATACACAAGGGTTTTGGCGAAAAACTATCTAGAACTGCGTTCGAAACGCTTGACAAACTCATCTATCTTTTCAAATTTATTTAATTTTCGCTAGTATTTCAGTAAATTAAGGAATCAGTCGGTTCATGTAATTTGCATTATCCTCTCTCAAAGATCCTCCGAGCCCAGAAACACCTCTGCAAAGAACACTGGTTTTATGTAATCTTATGAAATAATTAATATTATTATTTTTGAATGATTTAAAATAATTAAAAAAATTATATATATATATATATATATATATAGTTAAGTGATATATATTAAAACTAGTGTGAAGCCCGCGATTTTCGCGGACAAAAATAAAAAGGGATTAAAAAATAAAATTTATTAAAAAAATAATTAAGAATGTGAATTATTATATCAAAAGAAAAAAAAATGTTGTTCGCTTTAAATTTTGGATATTTTTAATACTACATTAGTTGTTTTGTTTATAATGATATCATTCTCGCCGCAAGAAAGAATTTCCAACTCTTTATGCTTTTAATTATCAATATTGTGAAATAAAAATGATTTGTACATTATAATGACACTTTTGAAAGATTTGTTATATCTATAAAATAAAAAATCTTAAAGTATGATTGTATTTCAAACTTATGAGGCGTCTCATTCCAATATAAAAATTGTTCAAGTTTTAATATATTTATATTTACATTACATCATTTTCACAATAAATAATGTTCGAGTGCATTTATATATGCAATCAACCGGATTAATTGTTAAATATAGCAAATTACCCTTAATATGACGTTCAAACCTGAAGAAAACCGAAATTGTGAAAATATTAAGGACCCCTTGAGGGATATCAAATATATATTTTATAAGGTTATCATATTCATTCGAGAGATGAAACATATATTTAAGAATTCAATTCCGAAATTCTTGTTTCCATATGTAAATTCAGAATTTTTGTTAAATATGTTTTTCATTTAATTTTCTTTTCCCAAAAACTTTAAAAAAAAATCAAAATAAATATACAAACAATCATAAACTGGAAAAGGTCTCAACTTATTTTTTTTAATTAAAAAGCTACATATGATACTTAGCAACTGGACAATGCCAGAATCAATAAGAAAAAACATTCGATTGAAAATCAATCAGCCTTAAAATCACACACCGGAAATATAAATACAACCTCCAAATAAACTAAATAAAACTTTCACACATTAATTTCAAATTGATGCTACACTAACTGTTTTCGCCTTTCAAATAACATACATAATTTATTTTTATTTTTTCTGGGAGAGACCATAGAATTATTTTTGAATATATATACTGTGGAATTATTGTACCTTTTTAATGCTGCGTTGTTGGTGGGATGTCCACTCTTCTCGAGTAGATGGTTGCAATGAGATGTTATCCGCCCAAATATCAACTTCTTTATTTTGGCTCTGTTAAAGATGTAAAAGTGATAATCATATAACATTGAGCATAAAATAAAAATAGATGTTTATGTAATTTCTTTTTTTAATAGTTTGATAGAATAACATGCAAACATTGTCAGTTAGATGTGACAAAAGGGTAATAAATGTTATTTCCATAACTTAAAATATGGAAAATTGCTGTAACTATTAAAGTATGTGATTGAGAGCAATAATAAGAGAAGAAACAGAGACCTCAAAATAGAGCAGAGCTGACCCAGGAATATTCACGACGAAGCCACCTTTACAGATTAATTTTCTTTTTTTATTTTACCTCCTCAGCAAACACATTGAACGATTTTTTTCCTATCGGATATCATCTTGCCACAGAGGTATATAGCTTTTGATACATTTTCGGGTAAATTCTCTAACACGTATGAAATGCAAGCGCCTCCAATACTTTAACCAATCAATATTACCTCAAAAAAAAGGTCAAAATTCTTTGTCCAAAATAAATATATGAATAAATTACAAAAACTACCACTAGAGTTTAGTTCAATTATTTGAGTGCACGCATGATTTTATTTATTTATTTTTGTAATTACACCAAGCCTCAAGAGTATTTTTAGTAAATATCCCAAAAATAAATTAATGTTAATGAGTTTCTTACCTTCTGTGGCAAGAAACACCAATCGCCATGATGCAGGTTGCATACCTTCATAAATCATGGTACGAGTTGCCTATGTGCTTTTGATCTCAAAGTCATGTAGCGGAAATCGGAAAGAACAAACTCAAAATACCCCAACTTAGAAACCTAACAATTTAAACGTGTGAAAAGAAATAAGACCACTTAGACAAAATGCAAGTTTAATCGAAAGAGTGAATAGCTTGTAGAAAGTGATGCCACTTACACAAAAGATTTCTTACTAAAGTAAAAGACAAATATTTTGAAAAAATGAAACATAATCACATAAAGAGGAAAACAATATTTTCATTCATAGATTGAATGAAAATGCAGCAATCGGTTCACCTCCTATGAGAAAATCGACTTGAGAATATTACATGTGCTCTTTCATTCAAATCTATGAGTTCTATGAGTTTATCCCATATGACATCACAAACTTAGTTCCTAATGATCAGTCTTGGATAGAAGATCCTTCAATAGAATTCTGCAAAAAAGACAATTGACAATACATGATCGGTAAGGTTCAAAAATAAAAAACTGCCAAAAAATGAAAGCGCAAGAAAAATGCACACAAAAAAAAAATCAACTATGAAGGGAAGAAAAATTCCAGATAGGGGTTGCGGCTAACTTTCTCATAAAAAACCTTAGTTTGTTATGGTTCGAAATTTATAAATACAAACCACTTATTTGTAAAAATGAAGGTTTTAAAAGAAACATCATAAGTTAATTAGAAAAAGTAAAACAAACCGAAAACAGTGCTTACCCTAAATCGAAATCGAAGTTTAATTTCTGATCTTGTAATATAGTACAATGCTATCCCAAATTACTGAACCCATCAAACAGAGGAGCCATCAATAAAATATCGGAAATAGCATCATCCGAAAATAGAGTTTAAACAATCAAACACAAAGAAAAAACGTGAAATTGGGTACCAAATCAAATGTTTTTGGGCTTAACACTCAATATCTTGTATATCAAATCAATTGTATATCATCAAACAAACTTTAATTAAGAGCAGATTAAATTAGTAATTTAACCAAAAAAAATATCAAACACACAAAAACTGAAAATTATTATATTACAACATCCTGTAAAGTTTTCACTAAAAGTTAAAGCATTAAACCATTCGAGGTATATTAAAACTCTTACTTAATATCAATAGTGTCAAAAGCAATGCGAATATAGATGGTAAGGGATGATATCCAGCTTGGATGTGATGTATAGATCTCTGGCATTTTTCTGCATAACCCCTAATCCAGCTACTCGATTGAGGTAATAGAGAGCACGGTAAAATGAAAACTGCTGCAGCCAAAAGTTGACCTCAATCGAGCCATGTATCTCTGTAAAGAAATAAAGTGAAAAAAAAATAAAGTAGAATAATTCTAGAGTTGAAAACACATGACCGAATCTAGAGAACTATTTCATATTTCATTTACTTAATACACTTATTTTTTAACTCATTTAAAAAAAAGTAATTAAATTCTTCAGGGTAAGTAATTGTATGTAATTCTGACAAAATCTATAATGCCTACAGTACAGTGGCTAACGGGCTTTGATCATACATGTAAGAAAAACACTTCATGAAAAGATGTTAAATCCAAGTAAACAAAATAATTCATAACAGCACCTTCACAAAACAAAAAATGGAAAGTAATCTAAAAATTCGATTTTTCCTGATATATTCATATGATAGATTTGTAAGTAAAAGAAAGAGTACGGGAGTGAAAATATGAAAAAACAAAAAATGAACAATATAATATTGTTCGGGTTTTTTTCTAAAAAATGCCAACGGATCTATATAAAAACACCTCAAAAATTGAGAAGTAAAATAAAAAAGTTTTTCCCTATAGTTTAATATTTTTCGTGGCGTGTTCAGATCGGGAAAACTACAAAAAAATAAATCCATATAAAATAAACCCTCAAATGCCTATCAAATAATAGAATCAGGTCGAACAAAGCCCACAAATCCAAAAATCCGAAGCCGAATTAAAATATAAATTCTTTCAAAAAAGAAAATCAACACATATTTTATATCACCAAAAATATAAACTATTAGTAACAAAAAAACACTCACCAAAAAATTCATAGTTATCGTCTCGAACTACAATAAGATGATACTTATCGAATTCTCGCATGCCTGCTAGTCATATGAAATGAAAGACACAAAACCTAAACTTGAACAGATTCCCATTGCTCATTATCTACCCAAGACAATCCCCACCAGTCATTGAGCCATTAGATGTCATTCAGATATTGTCAAATAGTTGAACTCCACAAATGTTAATTCATGATAACGACAAAGCATATTCACCTACCAACAGAGAAAGACTATATTGAGATGTTATTAGTTCTAGTAATAAAAGTTTGAAATTCTGCATTATCATTAACCTTTAACTATATAATTTGACACTTTATCACGTTAGCTGGCTGACAAAAAAGGGAATATAAAAAAAGAAAACTTTGATTATGCAGCCCATTGGAGCAATTGTTGGGGAGACTGGGTTTTTCACTACCTCAAATCACCGCATGATGGGCTTGCTTTAAGTCTAACCATAAAATTTACATGTCGGTAAAATCAAATCAACAAAAATGAGCCCCCTGAAATTCAACAATGGGTTGAGAAAAGTTAATATCACTCGAATGATTAAGTAAATACATAAAAAAGAGTGTAAAAAGAGAGAATGCATAAAAATCATCAATAAATCAATCTTTGCATAAAAACAAACTTGAGGCTCAGATCTGTTAATATCAGGCAAATGGAAACCAACCACGCCGTGGCTGCACAGGTTGAATTTACAAATGCCCAACCCATTAGCTCAGATTAACACAAATTACCAAGAAATATCATCACAACCTCTAAAAAAAATGAATGGGGATGAGTTGACCTTAACCCACCCATTGCAAAAACAAATTTGCAGTCGTAGTGTGTGAGAGAGAGAAAGAGAGCGATAATTACAAAAAACTAGGTTTTGCATAATTTCAGAACCCAAAGAAAAAGGGATGTTGTTTTTTTCCCCTCCGATGAAATTCATCGGCAAACAGAGAGGTGCAACCACCCTTTGATAAATCCCATCTCTCGCTGTTCGCCTCATTTTTTTTTAATTCTGAACTAATATGTGCTTTGAATTGATTGAGAATTTGGGGTTTTGTATTTCTTGTGTCATTTCTTAGTTCCTATTTTTCCCTTATTTGATAAGGTATTTACAGGTGTACCGGGGTTGAGTATCGTACCTTTTTTTTTCCTTCAATTCTGCTCTATCCAAAAAATTGCCATGATCTGAATTTTTTTTGTTAGTTATGGAGAAAACAGATCGGGTCACGATCGTTTTCACGATCTGGAAAAAACAGATCTGAATAATTCTAGAACAATTTAAAAGAAAAAAATGTAAAGAAAAATTACGGTCGTACTTTTTCAAATCTGTTTTTTTCCAGATCTTTACAGTAATCAAATTTTCCCAGATTGGAAAAAACAGGATCAAAAAAAAAAATTAAAAAAAAATTTGTCTTCCATTAATATGAATGATGACTTTGAAGTAGGAAAAATCATTATTCAAATAGATCCATAAAAATGTATCCATATTTAAAAAAACATATCTGTAAAAATATATGATCAATTTTTATGAAAAAAAAAACAGATCGGGAATTGAAAATATGTAGAACAAATCGATTTTTAGAAAAATTTCGAAAATTTCATATGGATCTGTTTTGTTTTTATAGATCAGGAAATTTTGTATGGACCTGAAAATTTTTGAAAAAAACAGAACTGGAAATTCTTGCGTCGGTTAGCCATTTTTTGAGGGATTTTCGGCGTGAAAAATAATGAGATATTAGGTGAAGTCTGGACCGAAAAATGAGATCGGGAGGAAAAAAAACATTTACAAAAATAGAAAAAAAAAGTTGTTATTTATACTCCCTCAAAATTTTGGCCTCATCCCAAAATAGACCCCATTGAACCACAGCTCGACACCTCAGCTTTGGAGTATTCTCATTGGTCCACCTATTCCCCAGAATGCTCTCCTTTGACAAATCAACATTAATAGTTAGCACAATTTACAACGGTGGTGGATTACATAATAAAAAAATTCAAACATAATACTATCTCTATATTAAAAATTAGTTTATAAAAAAATTATTATTGGAAGGAATGTAATTTAAAAATTATGAAAAATCTCATTATACATAATATTCATAGTTTTGCCAATATTTGGTATTGTATTTAAATATGTGTGTGTATTATAATTAAAAAAATACGTAGATTGATGCTTATATTGTTGACCAAGCCAAATATAAATGTTATTTTAACCCATGAATAATATAAAATATTCGATCAGATTTAATTTATCTAAATATTTTGTTAACATGTGAAAATAAAATGATATTTTAGCCTTGGTATTTTAAGATAATAACAAATCTGCATAATAGATAGATGTTAATATATGATTCGAAAGTGTGATCTGAATATAACGTCATCGAGAAATCCAAAACATGCATATACAAAAGAAACTGTATAAACACACGTATTAACATTATTTACAAAGTAAAGATACTCAAAAGTATCCTCTAAATGCTAAGCAATATATTATAAGATGTTTTTATGAGTTTGAGTACTCCATTTATAATAGTGTAAATATATATTTCAAAATAAAAACTAATTTTTAAGCTCATATTATAAAATTTAATTATTTTATAAATAGATTATAAAATATTTCAGAAAGAGTATGATATATATATATATATTTATAGAGAGAGAGAGAGAGAGAGAGAGAGAGAATCTAATATAAAATTTAATTATTTTAAAAATAGATTATAAAATATTTCAGCAAGATTATGAAAGATAAGTATTGATATGAAATACATACATACATACATACATATATATATATATATATATTGAGAATAATAATACTTTTATGTGGTTGCAAATTCCATAATATATATCTAAAAGTCAAAATTACCTTTTTAATCTTATAATTCAAAATTAACTATCTTACATGGGCTTTTCTAGCTGCAGGCCAGCCGTCGTACTTGTCTAGCTGTAGACACATCTCCAATGAATGCCACGTGTCCTATGTAATTATAATATTATTAATTAAAATATTAATATTAATTTGTAATTGTCTAGAATGCCCTTTTGTATGTTTAATTATTTTAAAAAATAAATAAATATTTTTAATTTATTATAAAATACTCCAAAAGTTTATTATTCACAGAATACTCACAAAATCAAAATTATATTTTCTAAAAAACCCTAACTGATCATAAAACTCAAAATCATAAAATCTCATAAATCATTAAACCCAAAAGCATAAAACATAACTAATCATAAAATTTAATTAAATTAATACCTAGTTAATCCTTAAACCTGAAATCATAATTAAGCCTGAGTTCCGATTACTTAAAATCCTAAAATTGCAAAGAACCCTAATCCCCCGTGAGAAAATCCCAAATCCCAATTATTCTTAAAACCCTAAGTCATAGAACCAATTTACCCAATCCACCCGTAATTCAGTTCATCCATGAAACCCATTCGCAATTCCAGTATTTTTACGGAGCACCGTATATCCATTCAGGTCCCTGCTCGACGACGGCAATCACCGGCCGACCACACATTCGTCCACCATTTTCCACCGCCCCCCTCCACCGTGTGCCACTGCAACTATCAACATCCTGGCATTCCGCTCCTCCCATCCGATAACTTGAAAGCAGACGACATTAATTGCCGAATTAACTTGAATTCTCACCGAAATTTATTCTAAAGGTTAGTTTTTTATCGAGTACAAAATCATGCAATTTTTTTGGAATAATTATTTTCGCTTTGCATGTTAATTGTTCTTGCGATAAACTATCATTAGTTCATTATAATATTATGTATATTATATGAATTTGGTTTAAATTTACATAAGCTGGTGAAATATTGGATTTTTGATCAGATTTTATTTTGCCTGACTATCCAATTGCTGTAGTTTAGAGCTTATTGAATTTTCGCTTATCCTTCCGCATACCTGGGACTTTTTGTAAAAGCTCAGTACATAATATTTTCAACTTTTGATCCAGGTTTCATATTATTCAAAAAATGGATGTCAATGGTGTCGCAAATGCACAATTAATCAGTCGTAGTGATCTGGGGAAGATCCAGTATGTATTTGACCAGTTGGATGATCACGGTAGATCATTATTCGAGAAGTCCTATTTCGGACATCTTCTATATCTGAAGAAGAAAACAATAGCTCCTCAACTAATTCACCAATTAGCTATCCGAGGAGTGACCGGTGGTGAGACTGACGAGGTGTGGTTTGATTTTAGAGGGACACGTGCTCGATTCGGTTTGCAGGAGTTCACCCTTATCACCGGTTTGGATGCTAGCCCGTTGGGAGAGGAGAGCGTGAAGAAAGGTGAGAAATCAAATTTGTTGACAAAGTATTTCTCCAGATGCAAGGGAAATATCAATCAAAGAATACTATTGACAGCCTTCGATAATTGCAAGGATCAAGAAGATAAACTCAAGCTTGGTCTCCTCGTCTGCTTGGTCTGGGTTCTGTTAGGGGCTGAAGAAACGACATGGCTGAACGTCTGGTTATTTTACATAGCCGATGACATCGATAGGTTTAATAGATATCCATGGGGGAGGAAGTTGTTATTATGTACCATTAAAATTTTTAGGAAAAATTGCATAAAGGGAAGAAAGAGGAGGAAGAGAAACCTGATATATCAACAAAGAGAGGTGGTGTAAGATTGAAGGGGTTTCCACTTGCTATAACGGTGAGCTATTTTAGTTAAATCTGTATTTTGACTTCTTTTAACTTAAAAAATGTATTGTTAATTATTTGATTATTACTGTTGTTTTATTCAGGTTTGGGCTTTCGAAGCGCTTTCTGGATTCGGTGAGAGTTTTGCCAAATGTTGTGGTGAAGCAGTCCCCAGAATGATCAAGTGGTCCGTCCATGACCATGTATTGGCAAAAGATGTTCACATCCGTTTAGAGATAGGAAAGGTAACAAATTGTATCTAGATATTGTTTTTCAGTATATATATTTCGCAGCACACAAGTTTTCAAACAAAGCTCATCATGTGCAGTTGAATGTAAAACGCACATTGAAGCCAACAGCAACAGAAATATCTGCTCCATTCTGGCAGGGAATGACTATATCTGATGATGTAGTGGAATCAGATTTGGCTACGGCAACAGTGAAGATGAGCCAGGGTGTAAGAGAGCTAATCCTACTCCCATTCCTGAATGTGAGTTCTGTGCGTTTGGAGGTGATAGTGGGATTAATGAAATCCCATACTGTTGCATGGGTAGGTTTATGGACATGAGGTTGGGTGGTTTTAAACAAGCTGTTATGGAGATGGTGCAGCCTAAGTTGGATGTAATTGACAAGAAGCTTAATTATTTGATAAAAATGATGGAGGAAAAAAAGAGAGCCTTCCTGTTGACCAAGAAGATGTATACAAGAAAATTTTGAAGATGATAAATGCCGGGACTCGAAAGAAGCTGTTACAGGTAATTTTCTGAATCGTTGGTCCGTGTTAAAATGTTTATTGAAAAACCTGTCCATAGATCCACTGTGCAACTCGACTAACTTTCAGTCAAAATGCAGACGACGGTTGTCGCTGGTCGTGCGGCACGAGTGTTTTAGAAATTCAAAGAACCTTTGTTAATGAACCCGACGTTGGTGGCGTCAGACAAACGGCAAATGATCAAGAAAAATGTGTTTTTCTACTCTTGTATTTCTATATATTTCACTAGTTGTAATAAATTATTATTTATTATTTATTAATTTATTTCGGAAATGTGTGAAGTCGATCTTGTCGATTTTGAGTTGTTCCCTGGGGGTGGTACAAAAAGGCGAACAGACTCGCAATGCTCTCCCATTCTAAATCCAGAAAAAAAAAAAACGTAAAATTAAGAGCATTACATTGTTTGACCCCAACAGAAAGGTAGATGAGGCCAAGGCTGATGACCTTCATCGCTGGCTAGCGAAGGCCACGAAAAGGTAAATATATGTTTGAAGAAGCTGCCTTTTGAACTTCATATACTCAGTACATGTATGTTATAAGTAATCCGTATCATAAATTATTACAATTAATTTCCACCCTACAAATAGATGTGACCGTAGCTTTTAAAAAAGACTTTGTATGTTATGAGATTATTTTAAACATCTGATCTTGTTGAATTAAATTATTAAATCACTTTTTTTTGTTTTTTTTTGTCAGCGATTTTCTACCCTTAGCAACGTGTGACGTTTCTAGGAAATTTTTCGACGACATCTTGACTGAAAGGTGGTTCATGTATGATGTAAGTTACTATTCTGACATGCTATATCATATTACGAAGTATTCTTCTAGTCCTTTTAATGATGACTTTTTCTTAGCATGTCGATACTGCACTATTCCACATGCGACAGTGGGCAACAGAGTACACCCACCTTTTCAATCAGTCATCCTGCATTTTGGATTCTAGATTTGTGAACCAAGTGATTGCAGCTTACCACCGAATACCAAACCAAGGGAAAGGGAAAAAATGAACAACATGGCTGACCTAGAAGCGCTAATCAAAGACCCCTATAATGATATCATAGACTCATTGTTGGGTCGGTATGTCGAGGGGCAACTGCTGTTGCACGGTAAATTGTGGAAAGGGTGCCGATTCTTGTATGCGCCTCATTGTGTGGATAATCATTGGTTTGCAATGAGGGTTGATTTGGAAGGGCGATGTATTAAAATATATGACAGTATGCCTCGCCACATTAGGCATGGAATAATGATGCAGGTCATAGTTCCCCTTTCTATCTTTATCCCTTTGTTGATGCGTGTGCTAGTAGACGAGAGTTACGATCCTACCGAATTTATGCACGAGAAGCGAACATGCCCTATGCAAGAGAATGGGTTAGTCTTTCGAAAATATTTTGATTGATATATATATAATAATATTGTTGGCTGATTATGTGAACATATTTCATATTAGGTTCGATTGTGGTATGTTTACGTTGAAGTATATTGAGTTTTTACTCGCCGGTAAAGATGTTGGCCTTGTTCAACAAAAGTACATGAAGGACTGGAGAAAGAAGCTAGCAGCAGAGTGCTTTGGTCGTCATTTTGATCCTTGAGTTAATTATTTGTATTTTATTCGGTAATATGTAGGTCGATTTTTAAAAACATGTTGCGTATTACTTGTTTTGGAAAGATTTTGGCGGGAGGGATGATCAATTGGGTTCTTCTGTCAATTTAATTTGTTTTTGCATACTTGAAGATTCTGGCGTCTGCTCCGTTTATATATTTTACTTGCCTAATGTTATGATTCTTGTCATGAATTGTTGCGATTAAGTTATAATTATTTATATTCACAACATGTAGCTGTTCTCCCCAAACGACGGTGTACTCATAATGCTTCATTATAGCATAATGACCACAAATACGGCTATGCAGCCGTTGTTCCATCTGGTTGGTATGTTGAAAATCGACAAAAAACCGTCCTGCTTTATTAGTAATTCGCATCAACCTGATTTAAATGCAAATATATATGTGGATCAATCTGACATTACATTATATCACAAGTGGTCACATGCCAATTACGAACTTATACAATGTTAAGCGTAATTTAAATTTGAAGAGGGAAAAATGCACCATAATTACCAACTCAAATTTACAAGACCATTCATCCCAAAACAGACAACAGCCCGAAGACACTAAAGTAGAACTACATTTTCAAGGCATGTAATTAAATTTCATGTTCCTCAAGTTCTAACAAATATTAAAGTAAATGAAGTAATGCCTAGGAAATTTAAATCCAATCGCTACTCGAACTTCATCAAAATTTCTACAAGGGAGCTGCCATATTCGATATACGAATTTACATAGTGTTGAAGAGCTGCAAGATCATCTAACTGTATTTCGTATTGGACTTGTAGGTTCCTTTTCGAAGTATTTAGGCGTTAAATCCCCAGTTCGATGTCGTGAGGCACACGTCGCCAGTTTTGCATATATTGTGCTATATTGAATCAAAATTCTCTGGATGGGTGGTGTGACGACTTCATTCGAGTTAATCAAAATTTTGAATTGAATTGGCTCCCTATGGTCCAATATAAATACATAAATATGAATCGTGAACACTCTTATAAATGATATTTATGCTATCGATGTACTGATTAACACGTATTTATGCTCATTTCTAGTAGTATTTCAGTCACTTTTTCTTATTATTATTAGTATAAGTTAGATAGTTTAAGCTTCAATTCGTATATTTGTGTTTCCAACTTATTTTACCGCCTTTTGATCTAGATTGATGAAAATAAGTGATTATTTGTAGTTTTTCACTTTACAGCTAAGTAACCGGAAGAGCTCAACGCGTAAGAGATGAAACATGACGATTAAGAGACAAGAGTCGAGCATTCCGGCGAAGAAGTAGCAAATTTTGGAGGCTTACGGTTAGCCTTACGGTTACCTTACCGTAAGGGAGCACCGTACACAACACCGTAGAAGGAGGACAGCGAGCCTTACGGTTGGACTTACGGTTACATTTCTCACCGTAAGGAGGCTACAGAGAGGTTTACGGTAGCTGCTTACGGTAGCTCCTAACCGTAAAGTGCTACCGTAAACGGGCCCAGTAACCGACCTGTGTGATTTGCGGTCCAAGTTACGCAATTTCTATATAAACCACCCATTAATCCGAGTTCCAGACGTACGTGTGACCCTAAAAACATACCATAAACATAATTCTAGGGTTTGGAGTTGGAGAATAACATCAAAAATGCGAAGATCAAAGAGCAAACCAAGTTTCGACGACGACGAGTTCCAGAGCCCGTTCGACGTCGTTCATCCATTTCTCGACCGATTTGCAGTGTTCCCTCTTCGGATTAGCCGAAGATCTTTCATTTTTCAGTACCTAAGACAAGTACTCTGCAACCTTTACTTAGTTTCTAGCTTTAGTTCTTAGTTTTCAAGGTTTTTCGAATAATAGTTAGTTTACGTTCTTAAGTTTTGCTTCCGTTTCTGAAATTGCTGAACGTATTGGGTTGATTAATTTCAGTTTGGACTCAGATTCACATGTTTATCGTTGGATATTTGATACTTTGTTTGGTTGAGAATATTCATGCGATCGATTTTCATAGTTTTGCTTAGTTTTTATGATCGTTTAAGTTACCGCTAGGATCGTAGTTGATTAATTCATGCGTAATCGTAGTTCATAGTTAGTTAAATTAGATAATTCAAGATTTATTTTAGGTTGCTGTGATTTAGTTTTAATTCTTAGTTATTAATTGTTTTCAATTTTTAATTAAATAATTTACTAGTTAATTAATTAGAGAATTAATTTAGGTTTTAGTTAATTAAATTTAGAATTTTAAATTTAGTTAATCATAAGATTCAACTTTCGGTTGGTTATTTAGGTTAAATAATTTAGTTAATGTTAGTTGGTGATAAGTAGTTTAGAATTTAATAATCAATTTCAAACAAAGACACCCCCCCTCCCCAATTTGTATGAATTATTTGTTACGTGCGACTGAGAAAAACATCCAAAAGACCGAATAGTTGTCCTCGAGAGACGACTCGAGTCAGCTTTCCACCCTACAAGCGTCCTCGTACTCTTGCGAGAAAGCTTGAAAGATTTAATTTAAGAATATATATATTTGGGGTGCACAAAAGCTTGGTTCACGTACCCGCGAGGAGCTTCGTTTGCCTCGGTGTATATCACTGATGCCAGCCTTTCGCGCGCCTCTTTCGACTCTTGCTGCAATTTTCTAACTGATTAACATCGACAATCTGTACGAATGAAATCTTATCATAAATTTGGCATACAATTCAAAAATAATGCTAACTTCCGTCAGAACACGATTAAGTTCTCCAGGAAAAACCATTTGCAAACATACATATAAACCGCAGTCGTGGCTGAAATAATACAGAGACATTAAATTAAATATACGTGGCATACTTGTAATTAATATCAACATCGACACATTACCCATTCTTTTGTTGTGGGATTGTGTTGTTAGTACACCAATAAAAAGATTTTGTAATATCTTCATGAATAAAGGCCCCACCTTCCCATACTTGTGCAAGAGTCTCCATCCGACTCACCTTAATGAACGCGCTGCACAAATTAGTTCAAAAAAAAAAAAAAGGTCAGTGTGAATCACTAGGAAATAGAAAGAACCTTACCACGATCTTTGCTAGTTCCATTCTACGTGTATTTTGGGAATGATCCCTTAGCGTGTTGGCAATCGCCACCTTCTTTGCAAAGAATTGTACGATGCAAAAGAACCAATGATGACCATCACACAGTGGAATCGTGATACTCCTGCATTTGCTCTTCAAACCCTTAAATATGTCTAGGACCGCGAAGATATATTTATAAATGGTAGCGTCTTCATACTGTCCCAAACATAGGTTTTGCAATATAACACAACAATGTCATCGTAATTTATGGTCGCAAGCAATTACTATACTTAATAAAAAAAACTTACGCTGAAAGACGCTGGGAACACCCAATCCACGTTTGCAAATCCCATGTTATGCCTATCGTGCCATACTTGAATCGTAGCAAAATCTATTACCTACAACCACCGCAATTAATATAAAGCGTCCAATATTTTAATCGGCACATAAAGCGGAGTAATAGGTTAGTTCATAATTACCCCCATCTTGAACCACGTTGGATATTTTATGGTTCTCATATCGGCACTAGTCAAGTACCATTCTTTATATTTAATCAACATATCCCTAGGACGCAAATAAAATATTATAAAAAGCATGATTTTACAATGACTAATAGGTATATAAATAAACATTGAAGAATAATACTATAAAGTAGAATACTTATTCAGCATTTAATTTTTCGTCGAACACATGTGCCACTACTCCTTCATCGTGATCCCAATATTCGCGGATGGAATCGAAGATATCGACTACTGCTCCTACAAGCGGATCAATTAAATATTTTTGAACTTTAACGATTGGAATTTCATTATATATCTACGATCTTAGAATAATAATATTAAAAAAAATGCACAAAATTTATGAACCACTGAATTCTGCACCTCTCGCCCGATCGTGCTAAGGATTTTGGTGTGTTGTAGGCGAAGGAATGTCAACACTGTCTTCAAATAATTTTTTTGGTTGAAAATATTCCATGATTGGTGTAGTCCGATTGGGGTGTCTGGGAGAAGGGGCAGGACTATCGTCGATGTCTCCATTCAATATGTATTTTTTCAAATACTCAGATCTTGGTGTAGTCTTATCGAAGTGGTCGCGAGATGGTAAAGGACAATCATCGCTGTATTCATCAACGATGTCATTTTTATAACACTCGTTTTTTGGTGTGTTCCTTTCGACGTGGTTGGGAGTAGGAGAATGAACATCAACGTTATCCGCGTCTGATTTGTTTGAGGTTATATCCCGTTGCTCCATCTTGTTCAGCATCTTGCTCATAATGCCGATAGCAGTTAAGACACTCTTATTTAACACTGTCAGTTGCTCTATTATACCCACGCCCAAGCTAACCGGTATGTTAACGGTGGAACTGTTTGTTTTATTTTGATTTGGTTCTGAAGCTTGCTGTGACACGCAAGATTGTGAATTTGTGATTAAGATTTATGTAAAATATATATGATCGTAATTAATATATACGTGGCAGATGGTACGTGAATTGAACTTTTTCGCTTAAATAAAAAGCTCGTCCGCAAGAGAACGGAGCTATTGTAGGCGATAAGCTGACTCGAGTCGAATCACAAGAAAGACTAATCGGAAACTATTTCGGTGTTCGATTTTACGTACATAGAAACGAAAATAAAAACTAAACTAAACACTCGATCAAATAGAGTTTGAGGTGTTCTAACATCTACGAGCATAAAGATTGAAAGCTTTAAAAACGAGGGTTCTAGTGCGCCGGAATCATCTCCACGATCGGGGTTGTCAATCCCGATCTAAATGACCCTAAGCACACTAGAACGATAAATCTCAACCAACAAGCATAAACATAATCAACAATATAACCTCAATAAGCATTTACACCAAAGCATGAACATAAGCATTAATAAAAACCATCCTCAAGCATAAACAAAGCATGTAATGAGAAAATACATAAGCATCGAAATACTAATCTACGAGAATCACAACTAAACTACTGAAGCAAATAAACATAAACTAAAAACGAGAAAAACGGTAAAAGGATTATACTAAATTATGCTATTAAAGTTCAACATCAAAGTAAAACGAAAGCTACACTATAAAAACTATTAAATAAAGTGCAGAAAAACCAATGATCTAGAAGAGCATCAGCAATTCAACGATCTTCAACGACGAGAAACGATCTTGAACGTCGGACGACATAGAAATGATGAAATGACAAACTATTAAATCTAATCTTGCGTGAATAGAAAGGTGGCATGAACCGAGGGTTCTCCACATTATTCTGACCTTTCCCCCTCATCCCAGCACTCTCAAAACAAAGAAACCACCGGCTTTTTATAGAATTTCGAAAATAACCGCTCAAACTGCCGGAGCGTCGACGGTGCGTCGATAGACGTGGGCCAAGCTGCACGCGTCGACAGGCAGTGCGTCGACCGATGGAGCTAGGATCGATGCTTCATAAGCTTTGCATCGACCAAGCATCGACAGTGCGTCGATCGATGCGGGCCAGGCTGCACGCGTCGACAGGCAGTGCGTCGATTGACGGAGCTAGGATCGACGCTTCAGAAGCTTTGCGTTGACCAAGCGTCAACGGTGCGTCGATCGACGCGGGCGCAGGTTGCGGGCATCGGCAGCTAGTGTCGGCAGGACTCGGACACTGGGTAACCCAGTGTCAGACTTGTACCCAGTGTCAGCACAGCACATTGCTCGTCCAATCTTCGTCGTCTTGAGCTATAACACTAAAATAAAGCAAAATTAGATTATTTCATATAAAATAAAGTAAAAATACATTAAACACTAAACGAGACAAAAAACATCAAAAGGAAGAAAAACGATAAAAAGATAAACCTAAACACCCTAAAAGCACACAACATACGATGCAAAAACACATGAAAATCACATACAAATATGTACAAATCAGTACGTACAAGATCATTGTCGAATTTGATGTCATGAGATGATAACAGGGCCCTCGTCACTTCCGTTTGGGACCATTGCTCAATTGCCCAAATTTGTGGACATAATTCCTTGCCCATCGTTGGTAATCTTACTGTCAAATGGTTGAGATAAACAACCTTCCATCAGAAAAATAAAAAAATAAAAAACAAGAAAAATTAATGGTTACACCGTAAAAGATAAATATGAGCCAGGTAGGTAGCCGCGAAGAAAGAATGGCGCACACACACATGAAGAAAAGAATCCGATAGAATCATGTTGGTTACCACCAATAGAAGAATACATCCTGCAACGTACGTAGTTTGTTTATTTTTTACATTCGTTATGCCGGTGATTAGTCTATCCAATATCATCTCTGACCAGTTGTAGGTTTGCACGGACGTCGAATCAACAATATAATCTAACCATTCTAATTCCAAAACTTCGTTTGCTTTAGGAAACAAAACGACTTAAAAATTCGACATTAAATATAAAATCACAAAGTCGGTCCCTTGAAAACTCGGAACTCTCTTTAACAATTGCGTGCATCCAATTGTTTCACCTTTGTTGTCCATAAATAGTCTTTTCCATAGGTCTTGCCCTCCGTCTAATTTCGCTGGTGTCTTCCTTCCTTCACATGATAGACCGAATGCAGCCTGCACTATTTTCGCATTAAACTTTATAGACGTCCCATTCACTTTAAGTGTCCTTGAATTAGTGTCGAAATTTGTAACTAGGGAACTGACTAGCTTACGGTCCAGTTGGGTTATCTTCATACGAGGAAAGGACCCAAGCCCTACGAAATTTATTTGAACACATTGCTCGACTGACAGTTTCTGATGTATGTCGTACAAAATCTTTAGTTTCGTACGATGTTGGAAAATATGGGTGTCCTGTCTATCACCACCCTTTACCCCATCCGATTTAGATGGCGGTGACATGCTATACATTGTTCGTGTGGCGGCCATTCCAAATTGTCGCTTCACACTGCCCGTATCAGTCGGCGGAGGTCATTTTCTACTGCCAGGGGTTTTTTCCGAATTCATCCTTGTAGATATATATTTGACAACGGAGAACACGTAACTAATATGCAGCATTTTTCCATGAAAAAATCGAAAAATATAATTTGAATAAATTGTCAATTTAGAATATTAATTTCAAATACTAATTTACACGGGGGTTGTAATTTGAGAACAAGCGAATAGATACAACTTTATCGTTATTATAAACACATAACATAACTTCCCCAAAAACTGACAAATTCACGTGATTGACATAACTATAAAGATGAAGGTTAGTGGTACCTTGATGTGAAATCCGTGTCTCGATATGTTTTCCGTGATATAGGGAAGACGGAGTTATAATCCCGCTGTGTTTGTTGGCAGTTTCTTGCTTCCGCAAAGTAGGTGGAGCGTATGCAGAGTTTTAGGTTCGGCTCTGGATTATGGTAACTTCCCCATAATAATCGTCATAATAAAATATCTTATTCCACATGCTAGGATAATGATTATAGTATCTTGTCCCGATATTAAGGGAATATAACAATATTTTATGATCTTCTTAAAAAAGAAGCAAGCGTATGAAGGGAACTATCTACCTTTGTATATTTTAACTATAAATAATAATAGGATCATTAAAATTTAAAAGGTAAAATATGAAGAATATATATATATATATATATATATATATATATATATATATATATATATATATATATATATATATATATATATATATATCCAAAACTAAGTAAAAACAAATTTAGAAAATTTATTTTAATTATAAATTCTTAATTATAAAATTAAAGTTTTATTAAATGTATCTTGGAATCAATGTAGATCAATAGATAAAATTGCTTTTAAGAGGTCTAAAATGGGAATCAAGTGAACGCGGTTTGAAATTAATTAATAATAATAGATACATGTTGCGTCGCAAATGTGATTTTTCTCTACATCTTTATTTATTTTTATTTTTCTTAGCTCATTAACGAATAATAAAAGGAAAAATACACGGCCAATTTTTTTTTTAATTTTTATAAGAAATATTTCAATTGAATTTTGTATTTATATCGGGAAGACAAAAAAATCCAATAACATAAATAAGCATGCAAATAATCATTCAATCAATTATCATTCATTAGTATGAATTTGATATATTTGATATATTCTTTATGGAAGTTTTCATTAATTATTAAATCACTATTTTATTTTTGTATCGTCCCTTTGTATGTATTATATTTTATTTTATCTTAATTCATCACTATATTGGTATATTAACATTCAATCATCCACTTTAAGCAATTAATTGGCCGAGCAGTAATTGAAAATCAGCTTCTAGTTATCATTTATCAATTATCAGTTATCATCTACCATCCATCAATCATCATCTCTTAGAACATTGAATCAGGGCAGCCAAATAAAGGCCTAGTTGATTAAAGTTACTGATTGACGGTCAATTTTCCAATACGAACTTCATGCAATAAATCTAAACTAATAAAATTATAATTATAATTATAAATAAAAAATTATAATTATAAATAAAATTTTAATTATGACTAATTAAAAGGTTCTCGTCCAGTATAAAGCAATGTATCAGTTCCTATCCAATTCACGGGCTCCGACTTGTGTCTTTCTGTGAACAGGAGCCTATTAGGTAGGACTAGAGCTTAACCCGTGCAAGGCACAGAGCGAATTGAATGGAGGTGTAAATTCATTCGATGTAAGTGTAAAATTATTAATGTAATATAATAACTTAAAATATTCAAGTCACGATTTGGTCAACACGAAAAAATTTAAAACAAATGGAGTAGATATACGCACCTCGTTTTATTATGAGTAAGTCTCCTGTGTGACGGTCACACGGATCTTTTTTTATGTGACGGAGCTCCAAATTCGTTCAAGCCCAAACCCACTCTAACAATTAAATCACCTATAAAGCAGAAAAATAATAAAGAAAATAATAATGGGAACCGTTCTCCTTGTTTCTAAACCCGCTGAAAAACCTAGACAGAGTGCATAAAGAACAACAGTCCAAATCACAGGCAACAATCCCATCCAAACGCTGCTCAACGCCGCACAAAATCTCATTGCCGCCGCCTCCACCCGCTAAATCTCCACCCACTGCAATAATTCGGCCCGATTCACAATCATCTTCATACCCCGTTGCAAAGCCCCCAATTTCGCACTTGTAAGGGAAGATGAAATTCAAATCAATCTCAGAAAGGTAAATCGATCGTTCTTATACTACAACAACAATAGTGTTATTGTAGATTTATATTTCGTATGTATCGCTATTTTTTTTTCTTTTTCTTTTTGTTTTTCTTTATTTTTTAGAGAGTTGATTTTACTGCAAATTTATATTTTTTTTTCTTTTATTGCAAATTTATGTTGCATGGAATTAAATTATTTATGACAAATTGTCAATGATTTTCTTTTTGTATATGAGTTTTTTTATGTTATTGGTAATGTTAATTCACTGGTTGTGGACTAAGTTGTCATGATGTATACACGATGTGCTACTTTTTTTTGGCAAAGTAACGCATTACAGTAGGTGGAAATGCGATGTTAGAGTCTTTCTGTGTTTTTAATTCTTAACTATCATGTCTCCCATGACAATGGAATACACATACAACTAGCTTGTTTGTGTAAAGTGAATTTATTATCGTATGTCTTGTTGGTGGGTATAACGAGACATGGTAATTTTATTCCTCGTCAAGAAAGACCTAATATGACTACAAACAGAGGGTGATGTTGAAAAATCAAAATATCCACTTAAAAATATTTTTGAGTTCTTTGTATAAATGTATACTCGATGAAGGCGTGGGGAGGGTCGGAGACGGTGCTGCAGTTGAGCTCGAACCATTTCTCGACGTCGCAGCCGGCGCCGATGCCGAAGGGGTAGGGGACAGTGAGGTGGCCGCATTTGTTGGGGCAGTCAGATTTTGTGATGATTGGGGGTTTTAGGATGTTGAATGTGTCGGAGGTGGTGGTGGCGGCCAATGTGAGGATGATCCATGCTAGGAGTGTTTTGCGCATCTTTTTTTGTATTGCAGTAGACAGTGTGTTGAGTTTGTTTTTCGAATTGGTGCAAATGTGACAGTTTTCTAGACAAAAGTGACATATTTTGTTGTACATGTGAAAAAACAAACAAAAAATAACCATTACTATCAACTATTAGAAAGTGACAGCAATATCTTAAGAAGTGATAGTATTATAACTTGACTACTAGAATTTGTGTAGCAACTCTTTTTCTACAAAAAATCAAAAGTGACAGTTTTCTGGATAAAAGTGACATATTTTGTTGCAAATGTGACAGTTTTTTACATGAAAAAAAATAAAAAAATAACGATTACTATCAACTATTAGAAAGTGACACTTTTTATTTATAAAGTGACAATAATATCTTAAGAAATGACAGTATTATAACTTGACTACCATATTTTGTGTAGCAACTCTTTTTCTGCAAAAAATCAAAAGTGACAGTTTTTTGGACAAAAGTGACATATTTTGGTGCAAATGTGACATTTTTTTAAAGGAAAAAAAAATAAAAAATAACGATTACTATCAACTATTAGAAAGTGACAGTAATATCTTAAGAAGTGACATTAATATAACTTGACTACTATAATTTGTGTAGCAACTCTTTTTCTGCAAAAAATCAAAAGTGACAGTTTTTTGGACAAAAGTGACATATTTTGGTGCAAATGTGACAGTTTTTTACATGAAAAAAAAAAACAAAAAATAACGATTACTATCAACTATTAGAAAGTGACAGTAATATCTTAAGAAGTGACAGTATTATAACTTGACTACTATAATTTGTGTAGCAACTCTTTTTCTGCAAAAAATCAAAAGTGAGTTTTTTGGACAAAAGTGACATATTTTGATGCAAATGTGACAGTTTTTTACATTAAAAAAAATAACAACAAAAAATAACGATTACTATCAACTATTAGAAAGTGACACTTTTTATTTATAAAGTGACAGTAATATCTTAAGAAGTGACTGTATTATAACTAGACTACTATAATTTGTGTAGCAACTCTTTTTCTGCAAAAAATCAAAAGTGACAGTTATTTGGCCAAAAGTGACATATTTTGGTGCAAATGTGACATTTTTTTACAGGAAAAAAAACAAAAAAATAACAATTACTATCAACTATTAGAAAGTGACACTTTTTATTTATAAAGTGACAGTAATAACAAAGGTGATTATTTTGACATGTTTTTGTGCATAAATGACACCGATATATTTTATGCAATATTTGATTATAAAATAATTTATAAAGTGATAATTTCTAGTGCAAAATTGACAATTTCTTTGTAAAAAGTGACGCATTTTAGTGCAAAACTGAAAGTATTATTTGAAAATGTGACTTTTTAAAAGTTAAATAGTTGAATATTAGTAAAAGTGACACTTTTTAGTGAAAATATGATATTATTTAGTGCAAAAGTGATGACATTAATTGAAATAGTGACAAGATTAAGTTTTGAGTTAAGTGCTCAATTGTAAAATTATATGAAAAAGTGACAAGGTTGGATGCAAAAAAAAGTGACACGCTTGGATATAAAAGTAACAATATTTTTGCATAAGGAAAAAAGAGTACTTACATTAAAAATGTTCGCAAAAATAGATTTTAACAGAACCTTTAATAAACCAAAGCAAGAAATTAATATCAAGCAGAAAACTAAAATTGAAAAAAAAAAAAAACTTAAACAAGTAAACTCTTATTAAAAGTGACATTATTTTCAGCAAAAGTGACACCTTTTAAGACAAAAGTGACAATATTTCTTCATAAATGAAATACAATACTTGAATTTAAAAAAGTTCACAAAATCATGTTTTCAGCCTCAGCGATTTACTTACTTTACCATCAAAATAACATTTCACATCAAACAATAATAACATTTTTATTCTCTAAAAAAAGTATAATAACATTAACTAAACGAATGAGCTTATAAATAATTAACCAAAATAAATGCTACATGCTTTATCTTATGAAATCATAAGAGAAATTCTACAAGTATAGAGCTCATTCTCAACATATAGCCCGACAAGCAGAAGCACCGCTCATCAGAAGGGGGAAATCAATGGGTTGGCTGTCAAAGGCACGGGAGATGCGGTTAATGATTTTCTGTCCGTCGCAACGTAATGATGGTGGTGAGGCGAGGTTACATTGGAGATTGATAATTTAAGGAAATTAAGCCAAATCTTCCAAAACGCCTTGCAGACAAGTTATTGTATAATAGTTGTAGCTAGTTCATGCGTATTCACAACACTTTGCGAGCACCGTCACTCCAGAGCACTGTTTGCATCACCCTACACAGATACAAATAGGTTACTAATTACCACAACAGATCAAGAATTCTAAAAATATCACATACATGCTATGATGCATGAAAGACAAATATGTTCCATCACATGACCATTTAAAAATAGAAGGCAAGTGATTCCTAATAATCAATTTTGATTTTGAATAAAAATTTAACCATATTTATCAAGTAGAAAAGTGCAAAACTAAAACATATTTTCCTTTCAGACTATAAACAAGCTTATATAATATCATTCATGGTAAGAACTTCAAATGGTGTGGAAACAAACATATTATAAATATTGTCATTATTAAATATATAATAACGCATTCTACAAAGATAATAGGAAGAAGAGAATTATAATTGCAATGTCAAAGTCAAACACCAATTCAAGGGAAATAAAAGACATAAAATTGTCAGACAAAGGAAATAGCAATTTATTTACAAAAACTAATAACACTTACAAAGATAGATTGATATTGTGATAGAATTTATAAATTTCATTTTATTATAGTTATTCTACCAAAAAAAAATGACATCGTCCCCATTTCTACTCTAACTCCATCCCCGCTGCGGCTACGCTCACCTCTCCCCAATACAACCGCCCTCTATTTCCTCAATTTCATTTCCTTTTGTTTTCTTATCCTTCAATTGCTACAGAAAGTACATACTAAAAGAAATACTAAATTAACAAACCAAACTCTTAAATAATGCATTTTGAATATAAGTAAAACTAGACTGTATAAAAACAAGAACATACCTGAACGCGGATGAAACCACAAAGAGCAAAAGTCGAGAATTCAACGGTGTAAATATGTAAAACCTAGATCCAGACGGGTGAAAGATTACTTCACAATTTACGACCCGGTTAATTTTATTTCGGGCCTAGATTTGAAATCCTCAGTCTCTGAGAATGAGATATTTCAATAAGACAACATAAAGTATGAAAGGGGCAGACTTTTTTCAGTGAATGGAGGTCGGGGGCGCGGAGGCGTGCTGAGATTTGCGCGACGGAGCTAAGACGTTTTTCAGCATTTTGTTAGTGATTGAGATTTTTAGGGTGGATAGAGAATAGAGTGGCTCGCTTATCTTCACTTTTCGTTCCTTTTTATATGTGACTGTTTTGATGGTCGGATCTTGGGCATGGGGCTTCGTCATATGGTAGAGAACTTGTGTGGCAGTCACATTTGAGTCTTTGCCTTTATTTATTAGTTGAACCCACTAAAAATATTATCACAAAAATGACAATATTATCCTTAAACCCTACACCCCCAAACACTTCATATCCTTCAACTCTCCACCACCACTACAATCGTCACCTATCACTCCGCCATTTCCATGGCCGCTGTCTACTGAAGAATATAAACAAAACATGCATATAGAAATACGCTGTCGTCGTCGTGCTATTGAAGAAAGAAAAATAAAAACAATACAACTGCGAAAAACTGATTCGTAATGAGATACATGATTGCAAAATTAATTTTGTCATTTTTGTTGATTTTTTCTTAGTGGGGTTGTTGATTTTTTCTTAGTGGGGTGAACTCATTAATAGATGGGGTGCCTATATCCACGTCCTACAACAAATTAAAGGTAAATAACTCCACATTTAGACGGGCTATGCGCAGGCCCTAGCCAATCCAATTAGAGATCAAAGCCCGGGCCCATGCCATGTCCATCAAACAGTGCAGTTCGTAGCCCAGTTGGGCCCAATAGTGATTCCCCAGACCAGGGGTCGATTCCAATTGGCCCAAGGAATGTTGACAATTTTAAGTACTGAGATTCTTTTATTAGTATTTTTTATTAGTGCGACGATGTGGGACAATCTTGAACTCACACCATGCTTTATCCTTCAGCTGCTCTTACCATCCATAAACAGAGCACTTCCAAAATTCATCTCTCGCCTTTATTACAATATTATTCTTATTATAAAAACCGTGATCTCAAAAATCCACACCAGATGCAACTACATGCAAACAATATTGGATCAAAATCTCTGTCGGTGCACAAATCCCATGCCTTAAAAAATCTTGTATTCAACCCATAATATGTATTGTTACTCTAATACAAAATCTAGATCCTTTACGGTCTTAATAAGTAGCAGAAAATAATGACAAGTGATTAATTTGCAGCCCCTCAATGCAATTAAATGCCCAAAATATGAAAAACAGTACACTTTCAATATAAAAATGAGTTAATAGTTGTTACTGATAATTCAAAGGTAGACAACATCGTCACAAAAACTGATAATTCATTGATAACCCCATACAGAATTAAAAAAAAAAAAACTAAAATAAAAAGACAGTTTACTTCAACTTATATTACACAGGTTTTTTTTCCTTCTCCTAGAACTCCGTCAATCTCTCGCGCAGGCCAGTGTTCTCGGCACGCAGTTGACCCCTCTCCTCCTTGTAATGGTTGCTCTCTGCAAGTATCTCCATAATACTGAACAGTTGATCGACGAAGTCCTTTTTGAGACGGAAAATCTCCGCCTCCAGTTGTTCAACAAGCCCAGAACTGTGATCGGAGTCACTGCTGTCAGAGCTAGACATTGAAGATGATAAAAGAATTTAAGGGATAAAATCCAAGAAGAAGGAAAGTGAGGCTTGACAATGTGAGAGCAGCCTTAAATAATACTTTGAGGGCGGATGTGAAAAGTCATCGGTGCTGAAGCCCAAAAGACACGTATGTGTTGTGTAAGACGAATCAATTAATTGTCTTGGACTTGAAAAGTTGCAGCACAATATTTTTTGAGTGATTTGGTTTACTACTTCAAGATGGGTATTGATTATTTGAAATGATTACTTTTCTAGAATTTTAACTTTATTTCTCGGATTATTTAGTAGCTGATTTATTACGTATTGCTTTAATACACATATTTCTGAACGCATGCACATTAATGTATGCAGTTGAGCAGCTCCTTTATCCTATTTTCATATTTCGTGTGTAATGGTGCCTCCTTAATTTTTTCTACCACTAGTTTTTCAATGGTACTGTGATAATACTGAATTGTTCATAAAACATAATAAAGAATTGCATTGTATATAGCATAGGGTAGTCCTGGTAAAATAATCTTGTTCAAGACAAATACATTATATTCTACTAACTAATTAGGTCTTTTTATCCTCATAATTTCATTTTTTTTAAAAGGACTTTTATATACTAGTACGTAATGATTAATTTTTTCTGAACACAAAAAATGATCAAAACAAACAGTGTAGATTATTCTTTTAAACGAAAATGAATACGTTAATCATTTTGAGTAAAGTATAAATGATAATGGTGTAATTAATAAATATTGATTAAGGGCAATTTCGGTAATCTTGTCAAATATAGGTGCCCACTAAATGCATGCCGTCCTTTACTTTGAAAGTTATCCAACTTTAACATCCAAAATGGAGAACTGAATTGATTTGACCTTTCCCCTCAAAAATCGCAACAAATATTATTTCCAGCTACTCAATCCGTTGTAATGATGGAAATGGTGTAAATAAGTGATATGATTTTAAATTTTTTAGGGCCGAGAGCTAATCAGTAGTGTCAAATTTATTTCCTTTGGTCTTTCAACCCAACCTTACACGGTATTATATTTTTTTCTTAATCTGTGAGGTTATGTTGATTTCAATTTTGAACTAGATGTTATATTGAATTTCAAATTTAGCACGCCTGAGTTTAAAGTTTTGTAGTGCAAATATTGAAAAATATAAATAGAACTAAATTGGTAATGGAAACAATAGTTAATAAATCTACAATCCTAATAACAAATACAAATAAATAAAAATTAGCATTAACACTGTAATTTTAAACATGTACGTCTGTGTAATTTGGTATTTATGACAAAAGAGATTTCAGCTGCATTATTCAGACGCTTTTATTTATATCAACTAGGTTTTCAACTACTGGTCGTCAACTACCAGCTATGTGATCTCGAATAACTTAGTAGTTATCAGCTAGCTTTTCAACTACCAGATAGCTTATCACAAAATTAGTCATAAGCTATATATTAAATTCAATATAATGAAAAGGAGACTCATACATAAATCACTTACACGCATGTTGCATGCGGAATTTTAATATAAACGATAAAAATCTAACGCAATTAGAATTCTTTAAAACATAAATCGTAGTTTCATAGAATTGCATTGGCATGTGAATAAAATCCATGAAATTAACCATATACTATACGAATTGACACAAACTAAATATTCAATATATTCACATTCCTTGTTGAGGACAACCTTTTTTATCAAATATTTCATACATTCATGATTTAGCAAGACTACGCATTACTACACGAGTAAATAGTTTATTTTATGTAATGAGGAATTAAGTATGTAATATATTTGGTCGTATTTAATGATGTGATTGGATATTTTATATACTAGTTCAACACCCGCATATTGTACCAGATTTGGCATTTGATTTTTTATTTTAATTTATAGTTAATTCTCAAGTATATATAGAATAATAAATTCTGAAGACCAATATTATTTTATTTTACTCATTCTGAAAAATAAATAATCATTATATAAAAATAATAATTAATCAATACATTAGTTTTGAGTCCGATCAACCGCTCTAGTATTAAAACAATCCATCTCTTTATTTACTGTAATTTACGATAAAACAATTCGAATAAAAGTTAGATATTCAAATAGACAAAAATAAATTGTGATAAATATTGAATATATAAACATATTCTGGAATAAAAATAAATAAGTGCATGTAAATGTACGAAATCAAAAGAAATTATATGTGGATATTAAAAAAAATATTGCTTAGGCTGGCTCTGCGCAGGCCCTAGCCAATCCGATTAGAGATCAAAGCCCGGGCCCGCGCTATGTCCATCAAGCAGTGTAGTTCGTAGCCCAGTTGGGCCCAATAGTGATTCTCCGGACCAGGGTTCGATTCCAATAGGCCCAAGTAATGTTCACCATTTTAACATGTAATATTGTTTAATGGCAAGCCGATGTGGGACAAAGTTTAACACAGACAATCTGTACACAGCCACAGACCATCCTTCGGCGATTATAAAAGAATATTCTTAATGTACAAACCCTAATCTCCACTTGATTTATTAACAATAAAAACCTAATCTCCATTAAAAAAAGATCACGGCCGTTGTCCCATGGTACATATAAGACGATAGATCCGATAATCTGAATTATTTCTCCATCCAGATTCTTGATACAACTCATTTTTCAATAGCGTTAAATAACGACAAGTGCTTCTCCAATTACTGAAAATATGAGCTCTTATGATTCAAAATTCATTGAAAAGAATAAATGTTATCATGATATTGAAGCAGATGTTCTCACATCCATGTCAGATGATCACCCAGCGATGAGGTTCTGCACATGCAGTCTAAGAAAGGTGTCATGTTGATATAATCCTGACCGTTTTCTTTTTCCATATTGATGTCCAATTTCTCATCGATATATCATCGCTATTTCACTTTTTATTTATTTTAATAGTATCTTTTGCACGTGTTTGTGTTGTTATTTAATTGCTAACCAAATTGGGTACATATTAACAATAGACAATGTTGTCCATTGGCTTATGATTATTGTTTTTGCCGTAGATCAATAAGGACTGCAGGTACTTTGTTTGGATCGATCCGCCCTTGTCACCATTCCAAAGGAGTTGTTTCGTGAAATTGAAGGCCCAAAAAGACGTTCTACAAGAACAATTGAAACGAAAGGATGTGACAGAGAAATTACTTTCCGAGAGGCTTGATTTTAAGGAGGCTGAGCTGCATAGAATGCAAGAGGATCAAACAAGAAGGTTGAAAGACTTGGATGATCAAGCCATGTTGAGTGCTGAACTACTGGCAAAGTTTGAAGTTGCCAAGATTAGAAACCAAAAATTGGAGAAACAACAAAAACTTATGATCAATATGCTTATTGTGATAATGATGATTGTTGCATTCACTTTTTTTATGTTTAAGGGAGGATATGGAATTGGTAGTGTTGGCCGTATGCTATTGTAAGGCAGCATTATCTTGTGTGCAATGTCATATGAATTCCTCTAATATTGATTTTGAATTTGTTGAATTAATAAATCTAGTTTTTATATTAGACTTACAAATTTTTTGTAATTAATTGTCATGGGTAGCCGATGTGTGCCATACGATCTGTTTTAGTAGGAAAATACGATGCTTTACTTGTTTGCTTTCAGTTACACTAGTCCCATCTATCCCAAATCGGATTCCTAGCATATTATTTGTAGACTTAAATTTGTGTCCCCCATGGGCCTATTGGAATTAACCTCTGGTCCGGGGAATACACTAATGGGCCAAGCCAACCTGGCCTATGAATTGCTTCGCTTCCATGAGGTAATTAATTCTAATGATTCGCTTCCATGAATTACTCATGTTGGGGCACGTGCGTTCTCCGCCCAAATTTTTCTTGAATTAGATATTAATTCTAATGATTTGAAATACTCGCAGCGATTTTTTTATTTTTTTTTATATATTTGCACTTTTCTATTCCATCTATTTTTCGATTGAAATGGTTGTAACTAATACGCATGCATTTTTTTATTATTTCTCTGCCCAATCTATAAATGACTCCATCATCGCATATGTGGCAATTTGTATCTATTATTATTATTATTATTATTATTATTATTATTATTATTATTATTATTATTATTATTATTATTATTATTATTTTCTCATTATACTATTATTTTCCATCAAATCACGATGTTATTATATACAACAAATGAATTTGCTACTTGTTCATAGTTTTCCTACATTGCATAGTATTGCATTTTAATGATATTGTATGTGCTTTTTTTCCATGCTTTGTTTGCTTTGGAAAATAACTCATGCAGCTTCGGTGTTACAGATATTACATAACTTGAATAATATATTAAATTTTATAATTTTCCTGAGGAATTTGACATTTGGCTCTTACTATATATTTTTCCTTGGTGCAATTTACAAAGTTTTTTAATTTAACAAAATGAAAACTGAAAGGATGTGTTCTCAACCCGTGGGACAATAAATCACAAGCACCTGGCTGCACCCTGTAAAAAATTGTTATTATTCAGTTATACGTGATTATGTATGACAGTTTTACATTCTGATATGTGATAATTTTACATGATGATATGTGAGAAAAGTTTGAGTAGTTCCTTCTAATATTGTGGAATTGAGTATGCTATATATATTCATATTCATCAGGATATAACTTGTATTTTTTTTAAATATAAAATTTAAATCTCTAATTTATTTTTCAATTTCAGCTTTTATTATAAGTTAAAATTAGTAGAAAGCGTATATATTTTCTAGAACTAAATCTTACTTCTTTATTGTTTATATTTCTATAATAAGTTATATATTAAATTCGTCGTATTCTCCAAAAATATTTGAATTTATAAGCATATATTAGAATAATATTGATTAATTGTGTATGAACAGTCAAAATCATTACAAATTAAAAATGTAAGGATTGAAAAAAAAAAAATCTCAGACGAAATCATTTGAAATTAAAAATGTATGGATTAAAAAAAAAAGAAATTGCTTAGACGGGTTCTGCGCAGGCCCTAGCCAATCTGATTAGAGATCAAAGCCTGAGCCCGCGCCATGTCCATCAAGCAGTGTAGTTCGTAGCCCAGTGGGCCCAATAGTGATTCCCTGGACCAGGGGTTGATTCCAATAGGCCCAAGGAATGTTGACAATTTTAACATGTAATATTGTTTCTCACCACGCCGATGTGGGACAAAGCTGAACACAAGTGTTCTTTCCATGAATAAACAGAACACAGATAGAACCCATCCTGGACCGATTATACACTAATATTATTATTATAGCAAACCTAATCACAATCTGCATCCCCATTTTCAAATATATGCATATTAACCTAATCCTACACACGACTACATGTAGATACACACGACCAAGGGCAAATCGCAAATGCATACCGCACAACACAGGGGTTTGAATTCCAAAATGATAAATTATAAAAAAATTAACGCTGGTATTTCAATTGATTATCTTTATTTTCAGCTAAAGTGTGGGAATCGTTGTTGAGAAAATACCAGCTAACAGGTAAAAATCCCCGATAGTTTGACGTTATACCCTTCTCTATCAAAAATATATGTAGAAAAACGGTTGTTCTCAGTATAATTATAATATACTGCGCGCTTATGATTATTTTTTTATGTTTTCATTCATCCTCGTGTTTGTTCGATTGAATATAATGTGTTCTTTCAATTTTTTTTTATTTTATGTTTAAGGTTTCAGTCTCCTACAACGGGTGTCGGAGTCGGACGTTAAAATGGAAAACTCACACGACGAGGAGGGATTTTCTCTAGGTGATGCACAAAATGCTATCAACGAGGAACATCGAACACAAGCACCCCCGGACGAGGAAACAATTAGGAGAATGGTTTTTGCCACCGACGAGGAGGCAGATTCATTTTATATTAAATATGGGAGGCAAATGGGTTTCGATGTTCGAAAATGGCACTCCATGTTCAAAATGGTGTTTGAAAAATAGAATATGGGAGTGTGTTTGTGCGGGGCTAAGGAAGGAAATAATTCCAAGGAATAAACGACGTCGAAAAGAGACGGTAAACAAGAAATGCAATTGTCCTGCTAAGCTCCGCATTGCACACGACGTTGCAACTGGCTTGTACAAGGTTACAGATTTCCAACCTGCTCACAACCACACTCTAGAAATGCCGAAAACCGCATACCGTCTCAAGTGTAACAGGCATGTGATGTTAATTTCACTTTATATTTATGAAACATAATATTGTCGCCATACGTGAAATTGGGTGTTATTAATTATTTTTCCACATTACCAACATAGACTATTAGCATTGTCACATGTCGTCGCGTAGGGTAACCAATGCAAATAAATTTATTGTTCAAATTACCAAAATACAAAACTGCATATATGATTTAATTTGTGTCCATAGAGTTCTGTGAATATGTGTCTATTTGTATTGAATTTTTATCAAGTAAACTGAATTGAATAAAAATATTTGCAGATACATATCGGCACCTCAAAAGGCGATGTTAAGTCTGTTACGAGATGCAGGCATCTGCCCATCCCATAGTTTTAATTATCTGCAACAGGTTGATGGTGGTACAGTCAATACTACGTTCGACAAGAAAGCAGGCTATAATTTCTTAGGGAAACAATGGAGTGACACTGTTCGGAACGGGGACATCCAAATTGCGCTTTCCCTATTCGATGGGATGCAGCTGAATGACCCAAACTTGTTTATTGAGAAAACACGCATCGACGATGCATCACTAAGCAGGTTATTCTGGTGTGATGGTTTCTCCCGGACAGCATATGGTAAGTTTGGCGACGTGCTCTTTATGGATAGTACTTACAAAACGAATGCCTATAACTTTTCGTTGGTCATTTTATCGGGAATGGATAACCACAAGAAAAGTATTATCTTCGGAGCTGCATTGATGTATAACGAGACCGCCGAATCTTATGTCTGGTTGCTTAAGACATTCCTTGCAGCTATGGATGGGAAATCCCCAGTTTCAGTTGTCACAGATCAAGATGAATCAATGCGTCATGCCATAAGAGAGATTTTCCCAAATGTAGTGCACAGACTATGTGGTTGGCATCGAAATAGAAATTGTGCTCAGAAGGTGAAGGTACATGAATTTTGCACCGTCTTCTCAAAATTAATGATAGCGATATGGTCTATTCAAAGTTTCGAGCGTGAGTGGAAAAGGGAGATCGAGAAGCATGAGGTTGCGGATAGAAGTTGGATTAAGGAGACCTACGATAGAAGAGAAAATTGGAGCGAGGCATACCTACGAGGTCACTTTATGGGAATGACTAGGACAACACAATGGGCAGAATCTTTAAACTCTCTATTCAAGAGCCTAGGCAAAGCCGAAAGCACGATTACTGAGTTCCTACGCCATTTCTATAAGGTACTCATCTCAATGAGAGCTACATTTTTAAAAGAACAAAATGAATCTGTGCGAGCGCCACCAACGATATGACCTACTGTTGTACTTCATGGTCTCCTTCATCATGCTGCAAGTATTTATACCAGAGCCGTATTTGAAGATGTCGAAAGAGAAATAATGAAGGAGCAAGGTCTGATAGTTGTTGAAAAAAATGTACATGAGGACCGCCTACACACATTCACTTTGGAAAAATATGGATCGAAATATAAAAAACAGTGGTCGGTGAAGGTTGATGTCACAAAAGGTACCTATCTATTCGACTGCAAGATGCTAGAGTCGGATGGGTTGCCATGTAGTCATATCTTCACTGCATTCAAGAATATGAATCTTTAAGCTATACCTGTTGAGTGCGTACGTGAGAGATGGTCCACAGAGGCTGAGAAGCAGTTGCAAGAGAACTTTTCTTTTCTAACAGTAGATCCACAACTGAAGAGGTTTATGGTGCTTCACCAAGAATGCAGTGACTTGTGTCTTAAAGATTCACAAACTGAATCTGCAACCACCAAGTCTATTAAGAGGGTTCAAAGCGCGACAGAATAGGCGGGAGGAAGTACTTGCCGATTCGATGCTAACACAAAACTCTAATCTCGAGCATTCGAGCGGGATTCGTGACCCCGATATAATTTCACAATTAATGCGTCTATTTGTGATCCGCAGAAGGTTGGGGCAAGAGGGGCTCCTAAAGCCAAAAAGCAAAATTGCAGATTGTGTGGGTACTTCATATTTTAAAATAAATGTTCATACTCACCCCTGAACTGTTATGGTTGAATTTAACTAAACTACTGTGTTGTTTTTCTTTTACAGTAAACCAAGCCATAAATCGACTACTTGCGAAAAGAAGACCGAACTCTCTGACATTGCAAATGCCAAAAAGGTTACATTAATCGATGAGTATTATATTCCACTTAACTCCTAAGATCCAAAAAAAAAAATGAACAGCCCTTCGAAAAACAATGACGACATAGATTTAGCTTGTCAGGTTTGGTTAGTCTGCGTGAAGGTTGAATATTACAGAGAGCTGAATAAAGACATTTGAAAAATCATTTTGATAATCAGTGTTTGCTAAAAATTTTTTACATTTCGGTTTTGGTAATTATCAGTTTATATATTTCATGTGCAACTGTCTTATCTTGGACATTAATTGTACACGTTTAGAAAGTTATTAAAAAAATTTATGTGCACCATTAAAAACATACAAAAATAAGAAACGTGCACAATTACTTAGCACCATACGAGATGTATTTATGACGGTAGCTTGACAGTGATTTGATTTACTAGTTTATAAAATTATCGGGTGCAAGATTAAAACAACGGTTAGCGCGTTATTATAACACCACTATTACAAAAATGATTTTATTTCAAAACATGATTTTATTTCAAATTTGATAGATTATATGTTGTGAAGTCGGCATGTGGGAAGTCGTTATTTTCAAGTCGATCTTTATGACAACCTGAGTCACGACTTCCTCGTGATCATGTGTGTGGTGTGCTAGATTAGCTAGAAACCTCAGGCGACCCGATGGACAAAACAACACACAATAATACACATGTGTATTGATATATCTCTATCGTTGATACTGTAATTATTAATCAAATACTGGACAAGCTACTAAACCAGAGTAAACAAATATTACCATAAACTGAATCGACGAAGTTGGACCATGATCAGAAAGAAAAAAAACAGAGTGTGAAGGTAATTTGAAACAACAAATTACAATCATGTAATAACAATAATTTAAAACAACAACAACATGTGATCATCGTTAAAAAATGCAAACTATAACACAATAATTCAAAAGATAAATGGACATAATAATCGGTGTCATGCACCCCCACAATCGCGATAATATGCCTGATTAGTAGACGGCGTCAGATGTGAAGATTGTTCATCTTCGGATGCTCAATGCTTGACTTTCTCTCTTCACCGACAGCATGGGTCTTACACACTGAGAATTGAAGAAACAAAATGATGAAGCATTATAACCGAAAATACAATTTTTAGTTTCCTGTTAAGCACTCATTGGCCGAAACTTGTACAAAATAACTGGTCAAATAATTTAGTGTAATATTCCAGCACAGCACCAACTTGCTCAAATTGTCAAGAATTTGCGGCAAAAAGTGGCGAAACTTGTCTGAAATATTCTGCCAATTACAAATGAATATTGACAATATCCCAATGCACTAGTGCCGACATAGTGTACAATTTCCGGTCAAGACGAGCCAAATGGGCGCCGAACACAAAACTACATATTCAAAATTTGACAGGCCAAGATTTTGTTCCGGTGTTATTAATAAACTTTGACCAACAGAAAAATAAATTCTGGTCATTAAAACCACATAAGTAGTACAATATCACATAAAATTTAAAATTAAAATTTAAAATTAATATAAAGCATCCAACAACCTTAAACCACTAGTACAATCTCAAAACAACATTCAGGGAGTATGTTACGGTATCGAACGGTGCATCTACATGCACCGATCAACCATTATTCAAACAACACAACATTCAAATGATCACCCGGTAAACGCTTTAATGTCTTAGAGTCAACAAATGAGAACGAGTGGATCAAAAATCAACATCACGAGATTTTTATAAATATACAACCATCATATAAAGGTGAACGATCCTGTAGAAACAAGAAGAAATATATAATAAACACCCATCAAAATGAAAGCAACAAACTCAAATTTATTTGAAAAGGCACTATACCCCTACTCCAGTTCTTTTTATATCGTCTTCTTCATATTACATCGAACAATTTATCATCCCCATTAGTTCAGACATTTTATCAAACAGTTTTGGGGAACTCAACAAAAGTTTGACTTTGGTATACAATTCTCGTCCCCAACGACTACTCTATGGAATTTCACCGACGAGGTCGCATATAATAAACAAGGGATAGCCTCAATTACCTGGTATTTGCTCCAACGAATGGAACACAGTGAGGGAGGCATAATTCTACAGATTTATTTTGTTGAATTATGCCTCTCCGTAGTTTCCTGGGAGGGGGCGACTTTCTCATTCTATTGAATGGTTGAATGGGATAGATCCTCTGGCGTTGCCGATGAATTGAGATTTGGTGAAGTTGAAACATGGTGAAATCCCAAGGTTTTGAGCAGGAACGGTGAAGAACAAGATATTCAAACGTGTGTGAATTTGTGTGATTGCTTTTATGAACTTTAATTGATGTAACTCATTGAAATAAAATTATAAATCTTTAGGGATATATTTAAAAGAAATTAAAGGTTGAAGGGTTATGTTATAAATTAGATAAAATCAACGGGGGGTATGGAATTAAATAAAGTTGAAGGATTAGGTTATAAATTAATTAAGTTTATAATAATAATTTAATATGATTTTACCTTTCTATTATTATTATTATAATGGGGTTATTTTGGTAATATAATAATAAAGATAATATTTTGTATCATAAAAATAAAAAAGTACTACACAGTACAACTGAAAAACCCCTTTGTACTACGTTGTACTCAAAATGGGTGGATGAGATTGAATAATAAGAGAATCTAGTGGTGTATAAGGTGTGTCTACAGCTAGACAGGTACGACGGCTGGTCTACAACTAGAAAGACCTATCTTACATAGATCATAATTCAAAAGTTGAGAACTACTTTCTTAAGCTAATTAGATAGGTATTAATCATTTTATATAATGATGAATTGTAAGTTGATAATATTTAATTATAATCACTTCTCAAAATATTTATTTTAAATGCTGATGAGTTAAAAGTTAATTTTATTTTATTTTTTGTTCAGATATCATATGCATTCAACCGTTTGATATGCATTAAAACCCTTTGAGGGTATCATTCTTTAGTTGAAACATTATCTTATTAATTTGAACTAGTTTTGTTTACACCCGTGCGATGCACGGGGCAAAAAGTTCAAATATAAAAATACAAATTATATTCATATTACTTTTATTATTATTTACCATGTGAAGATATAAATAAACAGAGAGATAGAGATGGAGAGAAATAACTAAAAAATCCACACTACACACTATATACATGAACGTTAAGAATTATACGTTACTGAATACGTCTTTGTACACTACATTATTGGTCATGTTCGATCCGAATCATCATCACCACAAACTAATATCTTAAACCATCTCGATGGGTGACACAGCAACATATAACTGACCGTGACTACACATGAGATTCTTTAGATAAAGGCCGACGTTCGAAAGTGATTGACCCTAACTTTTGTTTATCGTCATCGCATATGAGATCATGAACGGAAATTGCCTTTGTTGAAACTTGAAAGGTATCCTAACGTCAGAAGGCATTAGACTCATCTGGGGAAACAATACCTTTTTGCCCTTGTTTGCACCAGTTAAAATTATACATTCAAGGACGTGCGTGGAAAGTCTTGTAACAACTAATCTTGTCCCTTTATCCAATCCCATTGAGTGATCTATATTCCTCAATAACATAACAGTAGTCCCCACCTTCAAATGGAATTCGTGATTGGGCACCCTAGAACACTTTATACCATTCAAGAATTCAGATGTGTGCAAATCACTTAAAAAGTCATTCCCACCATCAGATTTGCAGGCACTGTCCGAACCAGGTAGGTGTACCCCTCACTCGAGTTCAAAGTGGTCATGTACTCGTTGATTGAGTCCACAATATCTATAGTCGGGGCCAATATAGCCCCTATTCTTCAGGAATATTGGGTCATC
This sequence comes from Phtheirospermum japonicum, assembly GCA_014905375.1. Taxonomy (NCBI): domain Eukaryota; kingdom Viridiplantae; phylum Streptophyta; class Magnoliopsida; order Lamiales; family Orobanchaceae; genus Phtheirospermum; species Phtheirospermum japonicum. The sequence continues at coordinate 964,871 of BMAC01000427.1, read as the reverse complement.
AATAGAGTCTCTAAACATCGGATATGTATCCTCAACAATATCTGTAATGGGGTGGCCCGAATATCGGAGGAGGATATCATTTTAAATTTCTATTACAGCACAACCGTCATTCGGTCCTCCTATCTTTCCATCTCCAATGCTGGCAATCCAATCGGAGAACTCTTAACTCAACACGTTCTTGTCTGTCACCGAGACTCTGGAGTCTCATGTTTTGAGTTAGCCTCAACACAGTGTAGTGCGTCCACATGCTGGACGCATTGATAGCCACATTCACTATTTCCTGTCGGCTACCCTTGGGGACAACAGGCAATATCTGGCGAAAGTCTCCACCAAACACAATGGTCTTTCCACCAAATGGCCTGTGCATGTTGGCCGGATCAATATCCTCCATTATATCCTGCAGGCTCTTTTCAACAGCCTCACAGGAATGTTTGTGCATCATTTGAGCCTCGTCACATATTATGAGTTTGCAACGAATCACCAATTTCGCAAGCAAGGTGCTTTTCTTAATATTACAATCCGACCCTTCGTGTGGATTTAGAGGGATACCGAATCGAGAGTGCGTGGTCCTCCCACCACGCAAAAGCAGAGATGCTATGCCGCTCGCTGCCACATTCAGCACGATATGACCCTCAGACCTCAACCTAGCGGATAGAGTTCTCCACAAAAACGTTTTCCCCGTACCTACATAGTTATACACGAAGAACATAGCACCACCATCGGACTCGACCCAACTCATCATTATCTTGGAGTACACACCTTTTTGCTCACTCATCATTTTTGAGTGAAGTTCGGCATGCTCCGAGGACAATGCCCTACGATCATAGTTCAACTCATACTGGATCAATCTACTGTAACCAACACCGCTACCATCGCTCTCCGTAAATGACATGGAATCATTATCGTGCAGGCTCTTACCTTGACGTCTTAGTAATTCTCAATCTCTACCAAAGAAATCCTTTGTTTGAGACTCACTCAAATTCAGTCCTGCCAAATAATAATACACATTTCGGTTATAGCACACATAAATACAATAACCATAACTAATATAGCAGATTCAATACATTAGAATCTGATCCAAACTTTTGTGCACCCCTTTTTAATAAATTAATTTAAAAGCACGTCAGTTTGCTCGCAAGAGTACGAGGTATTTGTAGGGTGATGAGTTTGACTCGAGTCGTATCTCTCGAGGAAATAACTATTCGGTCTTTCGGATGTTTTTCTCAATTACGAATAGAAATAAAATACATGTACATTTGGGGTTTTAAAGAGATTGAATTGATCATTATGAACTAAAGCAGTAATTAAACTAAGGATATTTAAACTAATTATTCTAAACTATATTATCAACTACGAGCAATAARTAAATTATTAATAAAACGCAACCATGAACTAAACCTAATTAACGAATCTAAGAGCATGAACATAAGAAATTATCACTAAGCAATGTATCATATGAATCTAAGAACGAATAACTAAGCATAAATCAACTCGCATAAATAAATTAAATTAAACCAATATCCAATCATAAAATGATTAAGCTAATTAAACTAGTTCTAGTATTAACTAATCAAGCAATTAACTAGAAAATTAACTACATAACTAACTAAGAGTTTAGAGAACTTATTGGAACTAAGAAAAGCAGTAAAAAGCTCCAGCTATTTCGGAGTTGCACGTCGATCTTGGGCGAAGATTGAATCCCGAATGCGAATTCGATGTTTTGGATGCGTTGTTCTTCGATCCTTGATCTCCGTCTTCAAATCTCGTTATGATATGTGGGATTATTGTTATTGTAAGCTAAGGAACCCTAGTTAGTCGTGTATATGTCCAAGAATCCGAAATATGGAGGGTTTATATAGATATTACAAGTCTTGGCGCACAAGAAACCCTAAAATCTGAATTCTGGGCCGTCGCGTCGACGGTGCGTCGATCAACGCAGGCTGTCTCTCGGCGTCGACGCGGCCTGGGTGTGCGCATCGATTGGGTGGGTGCATCGACTGATGCGTGCTTGGATCGACGCTTCAGAAAGTTGCGTCGATGCAGCGTCGGTCGACGCGTCTTCAATCGACGCTTCAGAATGTTGTGTCGGCAAGGCGTCAGCTGTGCGTCGATCATCGCGGGTGGTGACTCGCGTCGACGCTCGCGTCGATCGATGCGACAGAGAGCCTGTCTCGGTTCTCGATCTTTTTGCTACTTGTTTCACCGGAAAGCTCGTTCTCCTATTCTTGAACATCAAACTTCGTCTATTACGTGCTGGACTCTTCCGATTACTTAGCTGTAAGGTGAAAAACAACGAAATATCACCTATTTGCATCAATTACGATTAAAATATGGTAAAATAAGCTGGAACTATAAAATATAGAATTAATGCTTAAATCGTCCAACTTATACCAAAAACAAATAGAAAAACGAACTAAAAAGCTAATAAAAATAAGGACAAATCTACGTAAATCAACTACTCCACGCTTAATTGGTTTGTTCGTCCTCGAACAAATGATAAATTCAAAGTATAACTAGAATGAAAATAATTTCAAGCAAAGAGTCGTGCTATGATACATACGTAATTTTGAAAATATAGGTACAAGTCACGCAACGCCAATCACTCGACCATTATTACATTATCGCTCCAAAACAAAATCATGCTTCCTCACGAAGGATAATATATAAGTGTACGCTCAAAAGCACTCAAGTATTTTCTGCATGGGATGTGTATACACTCAAATCAAAAAATTATATGCACAATAAATAAGCACCGAAAATCAATCTCTTTTCAATCGCAAATTAAGTGTGCTGTCACTACTAAGAATCAGAAAAGGTCTTCGCGGGTTGTAATGTAAGGTTCTTTGGACGAGTATGGAATATATAAGTCGTGTGGCTAACTCATGATCAATCATGATAAATAACTCACTCAACCTAACCTAATCATGAAGCAAAGTGCTTCACCTCGTACAAAAGAAAAACCTCACTAAACACTCATAACGTAGCCTTTTAAATATAGGCTATTTCCCAACTCGCAAACCGTAACACCGACTTGAAGCTCAGAAACCACTTAATCACAACTCTTTTGCCTTTTAAACATAAGTCCTCATAAAATAAACAATTATACTCAAGCCTATACAAGCGCGTAGGCAATTACTAACACAAGACCCACCATCTTTCTTATCATTTTTTTTAAAATTATTTTTCCCCCGTTTATTATTTTCATGGGGTTTCTCTTTTTTTTTTTTAAATTTTATTATTTTTTTAGATGGTGGTCCTTACTCACAAAATAATAAATTCCTAATAACAATTCCAATACTCAAATAACCAATAGAAATACGAACTCCTACCCCACGCTTTTAATGGGTTAGTAGGGGTTGACTCAATAAAATCACTCATGGCTAAAGGTATGGATTATTTGGCTATGATTGGCTCATTCGGAATTTATAGTGGCTAAAAATATATGGATATGGCCGGAATAGCGTTTTATATGCGCCTTAACTTCATTTTCAAAGTCGACTACACACAGTGGTTTCAAAGAGATATCAAGACCGAAACTCATTCAAGCACATGCAAAGATGATAATCACTTAGACTACTCACTGGCTTTTTGCATGAAAAAGTTTTGAAATGACGCTGCTTTTTAGATTTTGTGAAATCAGTTGCGTCCAAGTACCATTTTACAATATATATAGATAATATTTTTTTAAAAATTTATGCACTTATGCACGCTCAAAGACGAAAACAAATAATCATACATAGTCAACTTCGACAGGCAAGCCATACAAACATAATTATCGCGCAGGAATAGCAATTAATCGCACTTAAGCATATAATTATTACAGYCCAAGTATTAAATAAAATTACACAATTAATCAATACAAATCACACTCGACCACCCCCCTCTCTAAAAATCCCGGCAATCTCTTGATTGCCACAAATACATCAAAAATCAAAAAGAGGAAGGAAAAAGAAAACATCCCTGAAATAATAGTAGTCGAGCCGCTACTCGTCGAATTGTGCAATTTGGCCTTGCTTCCATGTGCGCGATATGAATTGTCCTAAAAAAAAAATAAAACAAGCAAAAACAAACAAAATAACAATATTTTTGTATTTTTTATATTTTTCTATTTTTTTATAAATAAAGCGTAATAATAAAAATAAAGATACAAGATTAGAACTCGCGGGAATCATCATCCTCGGGGTTCTCGTCGACGTCCATGCTAGGTGCAGGGTATGCTGCCTCAAATCGTTCCTCGAGCTTCAAAATGCGAGCTCGCATCTTCCTTAAGCTCCGACGATTTTGCTCGTGGTTCGTATCAACTTTCTCGTCGATGATTTGGAGCTTATCGAATATCTTCAATTGAAATGCTCGGTTTTCTTCAAAAAACTGGCTCCAATTGGGATTCGGGCCCGAAGTAGAATGGCGGGCTTGTTCCATATCCGTGTCGCCATCGTCGTTGTTCGGTCGAGACGAAGATCCTCCTTGAGTCGAAGACCTCACTCGGGGTGCGGGGGTACGTGTCAATGAAAGTGAAGTAGTCCCAAGTGGATGAAAACTGCTTTCGGCCGGATCGAACCCAAAGTGACGGTCAAGGCCGGTTATGTATGGTGTGAAGGAGAGAAGTGGCGTCTTGCTTCCCGGAGTTCCCTTAGTAACGTTATATAGTCCTTACAAAATTAACGGGAAAAGCCGAACTTGGCGACCATCGAGAAGACATTGAAGAACGTAGAGCTCGGACTTGGTCGCGTAGGTGGCCTCGTTATTGCATAAAATAATGTGGCCGAGGATTTTGTAGGCGACATATAGGGAATCGTCTTGAATTTTGAACAAGGAAATCGCTTGCAATCGCCCGTATTTCCCCCGGTAATCATCCCCCCAAAAGAGGCTAAGTCAAAGCCTTGAACTCCTACCAGGTGGTCCCCTTCGGTCGGGAAACCAAATATATTGCCGAAAATCTCCTCGTCGACATAAACATCATTCCCTCCTAGACGACAAGTGAACGTCTCGTCGTTCTGGATTGCTAAAGTAGAGAAAAACTCGAGCATAAGCTCGCTAAGTCCGGGAAGGTGCATTTCGGCGAAATACCCATAACCGAGGCCATCGACATAGCGGGAAAAGGTCGGTATGGTGTTCCGAGCCATTCGAGGCCTCCTCCTCAAGTCCATTTACGTTCAAAATCCTATGTGTAGCGAACCCCCATTTTCGAATATTTTTGAACATGTCCCCTTCCTTTTTGTCGTAAATTGGGAACGGTGCTCCATATTTCCCCGAGATATCCTTTCGTTTGCCCGCTCGAGACATTATCAAACAATACAAAAATGAACGGGAATGATAATTCTAGAAAATAAACCTCTTTGCTTCTTTGGGGAATTTCGTCGAACACTTGGCGTGCGTGTTCAACCAACAATATATTTGAGCAATTCTTGCACCAACAACTTCCCAACACAACCAACAACAAATAATATGGTCCCAAGAGAGTTTCAAGTGAAGTACCTCAAAGATTGTAGCTCGAATTTCGCCCGTTTCTGGAAAATTGCCCGAATTTGAAACTTGGTCCTTATTTGCTCCAACCCTTTGTAGCTTGTTGTGGAGATGGGTGCGTGTTTTTCTGGGCTTGTTGTATGTTAGAGACGAATTGTTGCGAATTGGTGATGAAGTTTTGGTGATTGTTTGCTAGAGTTTTGAAGAAAGAAAATTTTGGAAAAAGAAAGGAAGGATTTGGAGTTGGGGAATGAAAAGTGAAGTGAAAAAGGAGTTTGGGACGAATTTAAGCTCCTCCCCAGCTTATTCCCGCGGGTCAAGAGTCTATGGGTCGGGTTGATCGGGCAAAACCCAGTTTTAAACGCGTTCCAGGCCGGTTACAGGGTCGCGTCGACATTGCATCACCGCTCACGTCAGTCGACGCGACAGAGACTAAAATCTCGGCATCTGCGTCGACGCCGCGTCGATTGACGCGAGCAGTCTCGGCGTCGACGCGGGCGGAATCCTGGGCGACTTTTTCTTCGCTCGTTCGATCAATTCTCCTCGTCCGAGTTCTTCCATCTGTTCTAAAAAGATAAAAACCAAAATAAAACAATAAATAAAATAAAATAAAATACAAAAGGATACAATTGCTCGGGTTGCCTCCCGAGAAGTGCAAATTTTAACGTCGCTTGCTCGACGCTATTTTGCTCATTTAATTCCAAACGTACGGTGGACCTCCAAACTCCACCGACTCGTGATCGCGATTCATCTTTCTTCCATCATGATAAGGCTTCAGTCTATGCTTGTGAACTTGAAAGGATGATTTTTCGACCTCATCATACAACGTGGCTACGCCGTACTCATCTAATTCTTTTATCGAGAACAGTCCGCTCCATGCAGCTCCAAAATTTGCTGGGTCATATTTACGCTCGTGATTATAAAGTACTAATTCCCCAACCTCATACTACAAGTTTTTGACTTCCTTCGTGCGAACCTCTTTTGATTTCTTCTTATTCCTCGTCAAATTGTTGAGATGTGCCTCGCCCTTGTTCGTCTTGCGTGAATTTTTTTTGTTAGGGTCAAGGAAATCGTGCCTTGGCTGACTTATTGGTGGCTTCAACTTCACCCTTTGTTCAAACTCATGTGCTTTGCTCTCCACATCTAAATCATCTAAAAATTCCTCTACAATATTGCATATGATCTTAGCAACTCGATCAAGTCTTCTCCACTTAAGTGCATATGATCCTCAAACTCGTCGTACTCCTTGCTTGAATCGACTCGTTTATCCCCTACCTCGATAGAGAATCCGGCGTCATCCCCTTCGCTCAGTTTGTTCAAAGTTGCGATTTCTCGTAACTCGTTTACGCATGATGTAATGGGGTCAACGAATGAATCATCCTCTTGCATGACAGGGGAGGGAGTGTTTTGAATATCTCTTAGAGAAAACGTCACTGTTTTGCCCAGAACTGTCATTGTCATCCTCCCTTTATGAACATCAATTAGAGTATGGGAAGTAGACATGAATGGACGCCCCAATAAAATGGTATGCTCAGTGCTACTAGTCGGAACTTCTCCAATGTCCATAACCACAAAATCAACCGGAAGTACGAGCTCTCCAACTTGTACTAAAACATCCTCAACTATTCCCAAGGGTCGTCGGGTTGAGCGATCGGCCAATTGTAGGCGCATGGTTTTCGGCTTTAGTGGTCCAAGATCAAACGCTTGATAAAGTGAATATGGCAGTATATTTATTCCTGCTCCAAGATCCAACATTCTTATTGCTTTCTGACCATTAGCTAATGAAATAGTGATGCAGAAACTTCCAAGATCGCGTTCCTTGGGTGGCAATGGCTTCTTAAAAATCGCGCTAACTTCCTTCGGTAATGGTACGTATTGATCCATCACTAAGCGTCTCTCCTTCGAGGCAAGTTCCTTAAAAAATTTAACGTAGGCGGGCATTATTTTGATTACCTCCAAAAGTGGTAGGTTGATGTTGACATTCTTCAAGAGGTTGTATAGCTCCATGAACCTCTTGTTCTCTTTCGTCGGACGCAACCGGCTCGAAAATGGAACAACATCCTTAAATTGCGTCGTTGATTGCTTCGGCAGTGATGGTTCGTCTTTGCCAAGGGTGTTGTTTGGAATTGTCTCTTGAATGGAACCAGGCACGTATCTATTGGTGGATTTATGTATCTTGTCCACTAGTTTAGGAACAATTTCCTCATCCTGGTCCACTATGCCATTGTCGATCTTCTTCCCACTACGAAGGACGTGAACTGCCGACGCTTGCTCTGGTTGACTTGGTAGCTTGTCCTTCTCCTTTTTTGACCTTGCAAAGTCAGTTGCTAGTTGGCCCATAGTTCTTTCCATCCTATCCATGTTTTTAGCTAGATCATGCACAACACCGGAAATATGGTCAATTCCATTCACCTTCTTCGAGAGTTCATCAATCTTTGCGTTCACCTTTATAAGTCCCTCTCTATTGCTGATCGTCTCGGCCACTTGATTTTGCTGCCAAACCAACAGCTGATCATTTGGTTGAGTCGCATTAGACACCTTCCCTTGCGTATGAAAATTATTTTGTGGCGGCGGCACTGGTGGTGCTTGAGCATATTGTGGTGGGGGATATTGTGGGTCAGGTGGCATATGATTTGGATTTCCAGGGCCCCACTTGAAAAGAGGATTATCACGTTGCGGTGTGTACTTCTTTTGATTCGAATAATTTTGGATCGCGTTAACATCCTCATGCTGCTCAATGTTGTTTGGACACTCATCCGCTGAATGCTGGGGGGATCCACACTGGTTACATGTTACGACCATCCTTTGTGCAGTGGCCTTGCTAGCTCGCTCGGCTTTCCAAGCAGCTAATTTCTCGTCAAATATCTCCTCACATTTTGCCTTCACTAACTTGCCATCATCTAAATCAGGATCGGGGATGGAAACTTCATTAACCCTCATTTTACGAGGCCGAGAGTTGGTTTATCTAGATTTTTCGCTTTGCTTTTCCAACACCCGCCTCGCCTCGGTGGCTGTCAAATCTCCAAAATCTCCTCCCGCCGCTATCTCTACTTCTCGTTTCCCATGGTCCAATAAACCATCGAAGAAAAACTGGTTAGTCATCTCCGGAGAATAGTTGTGGTGGGGGCAAGCTTGCAAAAGCATCTTGTAACGTTCCCAAGTTTCATGAAATTGCTCTCCCTCCAACTGCTCAAAAGTAGCGATTTGCCGCCGAAAATGCCCCGTAGTTTGGGCCGAATAGTATTGATTTAAAAATTTCTCACTGATCATATCCCAGTCAGTCAACGAACCAGGCTCTAGGGATAGTATCCATGACTTTGCCTTGTCCTTCATACTATATGGGAAACAAATCATTTGTACCTCCTCTTGGTTAAGGCCATGAACCATAAATCTTCCAACTTCATCTACAAAATAACTCAAAAATGCCAAAGGATCTTCATGAGCACTTCCGTGGAAAGTCGGGAGTAAATTAAGTTGGTGCGGTTTGATCTCCACTTCTCTTGCTATAGGTCCAAGAACAATAGCGGACCTAAAGGGTACAACCTTTGGACGTGCCAAATCGCGCTGCCTAGGTGCTCGATCTCCCCTTGGTTCCTTAACTCGGTTATTTGCTCTCTCGTAGTGATCGTTATATGCGTAATAGTTCTCGCGCTCGTATCTTCTTCCGAAATTGTCTTGTTTGTGTCAATCGATGCGACAGAGAGCCTGTCTCGGTTCTCGATCTTTTTGCTACTCGTTTCACCGGAAAGCTCGTTCTCCTATTTTTGAACATCAAACTTCGTCTATTACACGCTGAACTCTTCCGGTTACTTAGCTGTAGGTGAAAAACAATGAAATATCACCTATTTGCATCAATTACGATTAAAATATGGTAAAATAAGCTGGAACTATAAAATACGGAATTAATGCTTAAATCGTCCAACTTATACCAAAAACAAATAGAAAAACGAACTAAAAAGCTAATAAAAATAAGGACAAATCTACGTAAATCAGAATCACGACTCATTACACACCACCACGTGTATTTACCTAGATTCTTAAAGTTCAAACATTGCCTGTAGAGCATATCCTCCGACAAAAACTGCCAACTCTTACCCCACACATCCTCGGGCCTATCAAGAGTATCAACCGAAAACAGCGACACAAAAAAGAAACCTAAGAGAGTGAGCGGAGGACCGCTCACTTGCTTCAGAGTTGCCATCGATATACTCCCTATCATCTTCCAACAAACCCCGTACATAACATCCTTCACGGTACGGTACATGCTGAACACCGTCGTGCTTCCTATAGTTTGTGTGGCAGGTAGCTCCGTGGACAATAGTGAGCAAACACTTCAGGTAGTAATTGTCCCCACAGTCAAGGGAAATGTAATATAACCTACCAACACACGAAATGCATTGTCTGGGCTTCCACTTTCTTGCATACTTGTCCCATACAAACTCGGAGGGTGCCTCTGCATACGTCAAAAGTCTTGCCTGAGGATATATCTTATTCGCTTCCATCCATTCAAGAAACATGCTTTCCTTGACTTTTTTTTTATTTAGGACATCCTCTATGTCCTCGTCCTCTTCATAACTATCCGTTCTCTAGATGGAAGCTGAAACGTGTGACCGGAGGGTACTTATACTGAAGCTCGAAGCCCAACAACACCCATGTGACCTCACACTAAAAAAAATACCTGCAGTCATAGTACATGTTCACTTCGTCAACGGGTTTGTCAGATTCACCATAGTCAGTGCTCTGATAGAAAGCAGCGGTCACACAATCATGACCCTTGTTGACAAACTTGAATAGATACTTGATAGACCTTGATTGGTTGCACCATTCCACATTGATGTGCGTACTGTATTTCATCAACATTCGATGATTGTGAGGGACAACATATCTGTTGCCGAGGGGGACACCACCCTTATTGAGCGTTCTCTGATTATCTCTACGTCTGTAATGCGAATAACCCTCATCATCAATCAACGTAGTCTCCACGTACTGTTTCGTGAAATGCTTCGTGCAGTGGCCCTCAACCATGCATGGAGAGCTTTTCTTGACAATACCGCACGGTCATACATTTTTTTCACGACTTCATAGTACGTGGGGTCGGATGCCTCATCAGGTATTTTGGCCGAAATTATTCTATATATATCCATAGGAGTTGGATAATTGGCCTCTTTTACCTGGAACAACAATATGTGAGCATGCGGCAAGCCACGCTTCTGAAACTCTATCGTGTACACAACTGCAAGTATTTTTAAAAATAAATACATAGTATAATGGATGATTTAAACAGCAACACAGACATATATATCGAACACTACAACACCAGACACACCGTATTAGATAAAGGTAATCTTCTACTCACCTGCAACAGCCTGCCTAAAATATCTGATTATGGCAAAGATCTTCTATCAGGTCGTCCAACTTCACCTTAAAAATTCTGCAGATGATGTCTGGCCTATCCTCGGTTCTAAGATTACATGCATCTAAGAAACAAATAATCTCAAGCCAACTTGGATTGCACATGAACATTATGAGAAAATCAGGATAACCGAATTTACGACTTATGGCCATCACATCTTGATAGTTTTATATCATAAAGTGGGCTCCACCGGTAAAGAAAGATGGTAATATAATACGCTTGCCCCGGGCAGATGGATCAGTATCACCAGGTATGACACATCAGCCAAACCCTTGTAGATATCACACCAAAGTTTCTTCTAATTAAATCGAATATACTTTAATCGAGCTGTTTCAACCTTGGTATACACATCCACGACAAATTGCTGAAATAATCGTCGGGACAAAAGAATAGTTGAGGGCTCTTCCTCCCTATCATGAAGTCTAAATGCGAAGTATTCACGAACACTGATGTATTTTCGTCCCTTCTCAGTTTTCTTCTTTCTCTCTGTAATTGGAATATTCTCTGTATAACCATCCTCCCCATAAGGTAACAACAAAGGATACTGCAAGGTCAAATACGATGCATTCAGCTCATTTATCCTGCGCAAAGAACCACTCCAAGATTCAACCACAATGTCTCTCACCCCCAAAGCACCATCAAATTAACCGTAACCAACATGGAAACTTCATTTCAAGTGGGTAGATTACGTGTACGTTCGTCCTTATTATTGGTACTCTTGCCAATAAGGCGCACCCGAACATTAATATGACCACACTCCTGCATTTTATCCTTTGCCATTCCAAATGTCTTCACAAGTTTGTTCTGGTCATCATACATTTGCTTCACCCTGTCAACAATCTCTTCACGTAGGTTATTAGCTAATCCTACTTGCCTACATCACAACATAGTCGACACAAAAGAAGCTTCATTAAATATAAGCCATGACGTAAACAATAGCAAGACTTTCTGAATTATAAATATCATATTTATGTTTCACACAAAAAACCTCACTGAATTCATCCGGCGGGAAACTTTATGTTTTGGATCATATACGTAAAGCTTTGCAAACTTAGGGGTTCCACCATTTTCTGTCAATAGACCACCAATCAGGTGGTAGTTCTGACCGTGTATTCTGAAAATGGGAGGACCACCTCCTTTGTTTATATCACTATCAATCTTCCCCTTATAGACGTAAAATAGAACATACTATTATATGATCTAATGTTATCCTGAAAGTGTTTGCTTCTACTGTTGGTTCCATGCAACAATTAATGGAGAAACGCAGGCAATTCCCTCAACTGGGGGAGGTCAATGATGCTACGACTACAACACCCATTGTAGTCTGGATTCGTTGGGTTATTCTCCTCATACCAAAACATGGCACCACAAAACCTAAAATGACAGCTCGCATCTCCAATATCCCAATACTCTACAAATTAGTTAGACCATATTACATGACTGATATTAATAACGATGGGAATATTCATGGTGTGATATCAAAATCACACTTAAACAAAGATGTACCCGATGACAGTGGGTTGTAGGTGATCGGGTCATCCGTGAGATCAATTACCATGCTTGAACTACTGGTCCCTCTACCGATATTCTTCCTATGTGCATAGGGTCGTCTATTAATTGGAACTACAGTTCAAAATAGAAAATGCTCGTGGTAACGAGTAATTTTGATAAAATCTAACTAAAAACTATTGCAAAATTCACTAAATTACGACTGACCATCACTCACAGAAGTTTTTTTCTTTCGACCGTTGGACTATTTGTCGATATCTATGACTGCACAATCAAGAAGATTTGAAAACAACATTCCTTCTTCGTGTATAGGGTCTTCTCTTGACCGAGGCTGTAGCCGAAATAATACAAATCAATAGATCAATTTTAATTACGATACTTATAAATCAATTTGAAATCTACGTTGTTGTTTTTTAGTCTTGAAAATTAATTGACCAACGCTTAATGTAGATGATATCCGATTGACATGTGTCAGATTTTTAATATTCAGAACTAAATTCCTCACAACAACACTATCATCAACACTTATACTATCCACTGGATCATCAATGGTGCGATTAATGAATATTCTTGAATTAGAACCACCACAGCTATTGTTTAAATGTTCATTGTGGGGTTGAGACAGCCGCCTCGAATGAATAACTATAGTTTTTATAAGTCACAAACATACATGTCAGGTTTATCAATTTTAGATTAAATTATTTTCAATCAACATTGGAGCTGAATTAATAAAATATACCAGTAGTGACGTCACTCAGAGCCGAGCTTTGAAAAGGTGAAATTCTATTGCCAGGCTGTCTTTTTGACTCGATAGTTACACTCTCATTTGGTATCGGGGAGCCTATAAGAATTGATGCTAAGACATTAGTTCAGATTAGAGCTGGCAAAAATTGGCCCGGCCCGTGGGCTGGCCCAGCCCAATCCGATTTTAGGCGAGCCTGGGCCTTATTTTAAGAGGCCCAAAAAAATCAAGCCGAAATAGCCCGACCCAATAGTCCTGATTGGCCCGGTGGGCTAGGGCTGAAATGGCCCGACCCTTTTGGGCTGTCTAGGCCCGAAAGTATTTTAAAACAATTTAAAAATATTAGCTACTAAGTCTCCTAGCCCTAATTTCTTTCCGTCTTTGTCAAACTCAAATTGTCATTCTCGTATTACTCTCTTCACCCCCGCCACACCCACACCCCCTCCACCAGGTCCACCAACCACGATTCAGGAAGACAGTTCTCGTCGCCGTCGCCTAAGACAATTCTTGTCGCCATCGCCCAGCTTGTCTCGCCGTTGTAGGCTTGCAGAAGATATAGTGCTACGCGGCGCCAAACCCTAATCAGGTAATTTTTCTTTTTTTCTTTTTTTTTTATTTTGGCAATTTTAATCGCAAGACCAAAAAAAAATCGAGAAATTGAATTTAATAATTTGCAAGAATAAAAACCCATTGGCCAGTCGCCTAAAAATTGAGAAATTGAAATTAAGGGCTATTTATCCTCCGTGGATACTTATGAATTGTGTTGAGCTAAAGCCAAATATTTTTGTTGTTTCCCTGATGTTAGAGTTCAATTACTTTTTTTTCTTCTATGACTTTCTGCTTATTGATTCTTTTTCGTCTTTTTTGATACCATGTTTGTTACGTTTGATACATCAATTAAATTAATTGGGTTCGTGGGGAGAATTCGGATAGTACAACAAATATTTACGGTTCGTTGTTATTTTTATATGCTCAGTGGAACTTATCAACCTCCAATATGTTGTAGTCTCTAAAGTAATCAACTTATACCATTGACAAGTGAGACAGAAACTTTTATTAGAAAATTTTTGGAAGGCCAGACGAAATTGTGCAAAGAGACTTTTATTAGTAGTCAACTTTTATTAGAAGGCCAGACGAAATTGTGCAAAGAAAATTGTTTTATGAATGAATAAATAAAGTTAATAGATCTGAGTTATGTTGAGTCATACAATTATGTATTTTGGTAAATTAAATTCATTATTAAGTAATAACCCTGTCAAGAATTCATTTAAAACTTTATTTTCTTTCTTTCTTTCCCTCATTCATTAATTTAAAATTTTATTTTCTTTGTAGTATCATATTTTTTTTTTAAATTAGATATATATAACTCAAGAAAAACTCGTTGCTGCCCATAAAAACTTCCACTGCCACATAATCTCCAATATATGAACAAGAATTAAAAACTAACCTTTTTTTATATAACACATTCAAATTGAAATATTAATATTATATATTTAGTTTAAATAATAAAGATTGGAAATTTATTTACATTAATGTTGCCTTTCTATTTGTTTCTCCTTGACTACTTATATATTATGTAGTACAACCTCAAAATTGTTTTAGTTTACTTATTCATGTTTTGTGTGGTTACCAAATATTTAAAAGTGTTTTTTTTTTCCTATCTGCCAAAAAAAAGGTTATGAAAATTAGGTTGATGTTAAGTCTTGTTTGGGTAAATACTAATAATTTGATTATGTGAATTGTTGCAGATATGGACAGTGATAAAAATCTGGAGTTGCAGGATGATGACTTTGAAATGTTGGAATGTACTCCTCCTCCACATACTAAGAGTAATACTGGTGATGCTTCGGTTAATACGTCTAAGAGAAAGAGTATGGATGATGAAAGATTGGCGGAAGAAGATGTTCAGAAAGGTAAGTCTAATGTGTGGCAATATTTTCAAAAACCTGTTATGGTAGACGGGGTAAAGAAAACTAAATGCTTGCGTTGTAGTAAATCATATACATGCACATCTAAGTCCGGAACTAGTCATTTGAGGTGCCATGTTCTTAAGTGCTACAAAACTCCTCAATTTCATGATGTTGGTTCGTTGTTAGAAGGACAAACCACACAATTAAAAAAGTGGAAATTTGATAATAAGGCTTATCGAGATGCGCTATCTAAGGCCGTTATCTTGCATGATCTCCCATTCAGTTATGCTGAGTATGAAGGAATATGTGCTGCGAATAAAATATTGAATCCTGAATTTAAACCTGTTAGTAGGAACACTCTAAAAGCTGATTGTAAAAATGTGTTTTTGAGTGAAAAATTAAAGCTAAAGAGTGTGCTTACTAGTATTCCTAGTAGGATTTGTTTGACTTCCGATGGGTGGACTGCTGTGACTGCGAAGGGTTATATGTCTGTGACTGCTCATTATGTTGATGAAAATTGGAAGTTAAATAGTAAGCTCCTTGCATTTTGTAACTTGGAAGATAAACATACGGGGGTAGAATTATCTAGTAAGATGCTTGAAGTGCTTAATGATTGGGGAATAGACTCCAAAATATTTTCCATTACCTTAGACAATGCCTCTAACAATGATGGCATGCAAAGACATCTAAAAGATAGGCTGAATTTGCGAAATGGCTTATTATGTCGTGGTGAGTTTTTCCGTGTGAGGTGTTGTGCACATATTTTAAATATTATTGTTCAAGAGGGTTTGAAAGCGGTAGGTAAAGCTTTGGAGAAAATTAGAGAAAGTGTTAAGTATGTGAAGGCTTCAGATGGTAGATTGAGAGCATTTCAAAAATGTATTGAAGAGGTTCAGTTGAATAATATTGGTGGTAGTTTCTTGAGTTTAGATGTGACAACTAGATGGAATTCTACGTATTTGATGCTCGAAAGTGCTATTAAATATCGTCGTGCATTCTCTACTTTGGGTTACAATGATGATAATTATAATTTATGTCCAACTAATGAAGAGTGGGAAAGAGCGGAGAGAGTATGTGCTTTTTTGGCCCCCTTTTTATCATATTACTAACTTGATATCCTGATCATCTTACCCCACTTCAAACTTGTATTTCATGCAAGTTGCAAGTATTGAAATGAAATTGAATGAAAATTTGACATGTGAAGATGAAGTGATCAAAGATATGACATCAAGTATGAAATGAAAGTTTAAAAAGTACTGGAAGAACTATTGTGTCGTTCTTGCACTTGGAAGTGTTTTTGACCCAACAACAAAGTTGCAAATTTTAAACTTTTGCTATAAGAGACTTTACCCTAATGATTATGAAGAGAAGGTGAATATGGTAAAAGAGGCTCTGTACAAGCTTTTTGGTGAATATGAGTACAATGAGATTGCATCAAGTTCGTCTCCTCCTATTTCAAGAGAGGGTCATGGTCTATCGAGCTCACAACTTCCAATTTTAAATGCATCAAGCACATCATTAAAGGCATCGATTCTAGATGTAAGTTTGTCTAATATATTTAATATTTAAATGTCTTTTGTTATTTTTTTTTCTTATGTCATTTTTAAGAAACTTAACTTTATTTATGTCTTTATCAAAGCATCAGTTCTTTTGTTTCTTTTACCAACAAGATGCAAAGTCAAATTATGTCTTTATTTTATTTAATATATTTATTTTATTTAATATATTTATCCTAATTAACTTATAACTTATAAGTGATATAAGTTTCCACTGTTTCTTTTTTTCTATTTCTTATTCTTGTTTAATTTTAGGAGTATCATGAAGAAATGAAGAGGCAAATGACTTCAAGCGAGGGAAAATCTCAACTTGATATTTACTTAGAAGAAGCATGCATGGTTGGAGATGACGTAAATGTGCATGAATATTGGAGGATGAATAAGCATCGATTCCCACAACTTGAAATTATGGCTCGTGACATTTTAAGCATTCCAATCACAACGGTGGCCTCTGAATCCTCATTTAGTATAGGTGCTCGTATCTTGAATAAATATAGAAGTTGCTTACTCCCGAAGAATGTGCAAGCTCTTATTTGTACCCGTAGTTGGTTGCATGGATTCAAAGATATTGGACCTTCAGGTATATGGAAAATAAACTTCATTTAATTTTAGCTATATGATATTTCTTTTTTTTATTGAAAATTTATTATTCTTTCACTTTACTTGCAATAATGAATAATGAGTTACTTATATTTATTTCTCTTTGATTTCTTATAGATCTTATAGATGTATTAAAATTGGAGGAAGTACGATTGTCTAAAGAAGATTCTAATATTTTCTTGAAGATGATTGATGAGGGATGATACGACATTATGAATATCTATTTTATTTCGATTTCAGACTTTTGTCTTATTTTGTTGGTACTTTGACGTGCGATGGGAACCATGTTAAGTTACTTTGATCGTGAATTTTATTTGATGATGACTCTATTTGTATTTCGGACATTATGAATTACTGTGAGTAATTTGCAGCGATATTTAGCAAAATGATCTTCAAGATTTTTTATTTGTATTTCAGAGACTTGCCTTTAGAATTATAGATGATATTGAAACTTTTTTCTTGAAATGGTCTACGTGGAATTGTCCATTTTTTTGTACTCTGTCTGTACTCTCCAGCTTCTCTTCTTTTTAGTTTAAGTGTTTAGCAATGAGTTTGATGTTTTTTTTTAATATTTAGTTTTGGCCCGATTTGGCCCGGTGGCAGGGCCGGGCTTGGGTCTCAGAAATGCAGGCCCATCCCGGCCCGGTCCATTCAACAGTTTGGCCCGATGGGTTCGGGCCGGGCCGGCCCATTGCCAGCTCTAGTTCAAATAAATAAAATAAGACAAATATCGGTTATAATAGTACATTAACATAACAACATATAAATTATGGAATCCAATGTGTTGAATTATATACAATCGTGCGAGCAATTTAGCCGCAAATCCGTTAAATGAGCCATATTTCCACTTGCGCTCGCGCTTGATAGCACTCTTGAGGTCACGCATGGGCATGTATTCTCAGACATATTCATATTACCTGTAACAATCAGACAGTTAAACAATAAATCATAAATATTGAATAGGAGAAATTTAACAAACAAATCATAAATACATAAATAAATGCACAAATTAATAGACATGAATGAACCTTGAACTTATAATTTTAAATTTATACATTACCGGATATATTGTTGAAATTGATTTTTGTTCCCAAAAAAATCCAAACAATATAATAATCTAACTCTCAAAAACATCTATATATAGTAAAAAAATACAACAATCAAATAATTTCAAATAGTTACGTTAATTAATACTAAATATTTCTAAAACTTAAATAATCTCATAATCTAAATTTAAAATTACACACAACTCATTCATAAAAAGAATAAATAAAGCAAATAAAATTAATATACGTGAATGGAAATTGAAATAAAATTCTCAAATCTATATATTACCATATGTAAAAAAAATAGAATTACCATATGTATGGTTTTAGTTAAACACAATAGATTTAATAATATTACCAGATAACATATTTAAACTAATATAATACTAGAATAAGATATTATTCTAATATCTTAGTTCAATTCAAAATTAATAAAGTATATACATGTAAAAGATTTAAACACAAAATTAATGAGCTTTGCACTTAAAATATATTAGGCTTCTTAGTTTTCATAATTCCATAACAACCATAAAAATATATTATTACCATGTTGACATCCTGCTGGGACCTAGAATCTTCCACCCCTTTTGTTACATTTTTTCCATATATAATCTAGTCGATATTTGATGTCGTATCAGCATCGTTCCAAAAATTCTTGCTTCCCAAGTTTTGAAAATAGAGAAAAAATAGAGACACATTCGGGTGGAATTGAAATTGATTTGTAAATAATAGGAACCTATATTTATAGGGAGAATTAGCTGAAATCCTAGAAATTCAAGTTTTGGAATTCTGTTAACCTCCGAAAAGATCAGATTTCGTATTCCTCATTATAGAAAATGTAATCTGATTTTATTTTTTTGTAGATCTTTTATTTATCGATCTTGGAACTAAACAATCGACGTGCTGCATTTTCCACAAATTAAATGTCTTTAATTAGGCAAACAAATCATATGCAATCTGATTTTTCTAAAAACATGATTCCAACTTTAGCATATCAGAATTATTTAATATTATTGGTTGATTTTACTTATTAAAAATCGATTTGCTGCTAATTCCATAAATTAAATTTCTTTAATTAGACAAACAAATTGTATGAAATCTGATTTTTTAGAATTATTCAATATTGAATAAAAATTTGATTTACTGTATTTTATTTGTTTAGAATTCTAGTTCTGCAAGTAAATCGAATTAAATCAACTACCGATTTTTTAAAACAAAATTGTCATGGAAGATACCAGATTTCTTAGAGTTTAAGTATGTAAGGAGATCAATATTTGTTCGATTCTTATATGCTTTTATGTTATATTTGAGTGATTCAAGCTTTTGTGTTGTCTACTTATAAAAATTTGTCAAAAGATCAATAGCTTGCCCGCAAGAGAACGGGGTCGCGCGTAGTTTGGCAACTTGACTCGAGTCGTCTCTCGAGGAACATACAATCGGAGTTCTCGAATAGTTTGTTCAATTCAATATCACATACATGGGGGGGGGGGGGGGGGGGTGGATTGGTTGGTTGTTTTGATTATCTAGGAATTTGAAACGCATGAACTCTAATTAAAACTAGGTATTTTAATTCAGCAATTTGAACTTATAAACTAGAGAAACTATTCTAAGAACTTTAACAAAATCAACTAGCATAAACGAGCAGCTATTATCTAGAACGAAATGTAAACGAAATAAAATAACCAAGCATGAATAAAACTAAGCATAAATTAAACCAAGATTACGAATTGCAATATCAAAAGTATCTAAAGTTCGAAACATGAAATAACTCAAGAACAATTATTAGAAACTACTACTTAATTGCATAAATTAAACTAAGAAAGCGATAAAAGAGTTTGAGTACTTATTTAAACTAAGGAATGCAGTAGATTCTCCAGCTAATCCGGAGAGGAGGGTTGATCTTTGTCGAAGAACGAATCACGAACCGACGGTTGGAGCTTAGCGATCCTCGAATCTTCGATCTCGATCAATTGGTGTGATATGGAAGCGGATGGTGTTGTTCTCGAACCCAAGAGATCGTATTTTCAGAGTATGGGGGAGAGGTGTGTGTATTTGGGACGGACTTAGAAGGGTTTAAATAGATTTCCCTTGACTTGGAGCATAAGAAACCCTAAAATCCCGATTCTGGGCCCGTCGCGTCGACGGTGCATCGACTGACGCGTGCCAGTGCTCGGCGTCGGTGCGGCCAAGGGCGTGCGCATCGGCTGGGTGGATGCGTCGACTGGGTGGGTCGACATCGACGCTTCAGCAAGTTGGCGTCGACAGTGGTGCGTCGACATCGACGCTTCAGCAAGTTGCGTCGACGCTGCGTCGACTGACGCGGATCATGGCTCGCGTCGACGGCTCGCGGTCAGTCGACGCGACTGCGCGTCTGTCCTCCAATTCTCGATCTTTTGCTACTCGTTTTCACCGGAAAGCTTGTTCTTCACTTCTTGAACATCGAACTTCGTCTATTACGCGTTAAACTCTTCCGGTTACTTAGCTGTAAGGTGAAAAACAACGAAATATCACCTACTTGCATCAATTACGATCAAAATACGGTAAAATAAGCTGGAACTATGAAAATACGAAATTAAGCTTAAATCATCCAACTTATACCAAAAAAAATAGAAAAACGTACTAAAATACTAACAAAAATAAGGACAAATATGTGCTAATCAACTACCCCACGCTTAATTGGTTTGTTCGTCCTCGAACGAACGATAGATTCAAAGTACAGCAAGAAATGAAAATCAGTCCAAGCAATGAGTCGTGCGATGCTACTTAAATAATTTTGAAAATATAGGTACATGCAATGCAACTTCAAACACTCCACCCGTATTACATTGTCGCTTCAAAATTGAATTCATGCATCCTCACAAAAGGGAAATATATAGGGGTGTACGCTCAAAAGCACTCGAGTATTTACTGCATAGGACGTGTATACGCTCAAATCATACAAATACAAGCACAATAAACAAGCACGAAAATCAATCTCTTTTCAATCGCAAATTAAGTGTGTTGTCGAACAAAGAATCGGAAAAGGTCTTTTCGGGTTGTAATGTAAGGCTTTTTGGACGGGTATGGAATATATAAGTCGTGTGGCTAACTCACGATCTAACGTGATCAATAACTCACCAAACCTATTCTAATCAAGGAGCAATACGCTTCACCTCGTTCAAAGATAAAAACCTCACTAAACACTCATAACGTAGCCTTTAAACATAGGCTATTTCCCAACTCGAAACTCTAAACCGACTTGAAGCTCAAGCCACTTAACACATTTGAAGCTCATAACACGCTTCTTACAAAATTCATGCCTTCTAAACAATAGGCTCATAAAATAAAATAAATAATAACACAAGCCTTTATTAGCGCGTAGGCAATGACTAACACAATTCACCATCCTTCTTATATTTTCTTTATTCTTTTTTTTATCCCCCTCTAATTCTGTTTTATGGGTCTTTTTTCTTTTTTTTTTTTTTTTATTGAAGGATGGTGACCTTTATTACAAAAAATCATAAATCCCTTATAAAAATTCCAAAACACTAATAACCAATAAAAAATACTAACTCCTACCCCACGCTTTTAATGGGTTGTAGGGGTTGACTCAAAACACACATGGCTATAGGCATGGATTATTTGGCTATGATTGGCTCATTCGGAATTTATAGTGGCTAAAATATATGGATATGGCCGGAATAGGATTTTTTATGTGCCTTAACCTCATTTTCCAAGTCAACTACACACAGCGGTTTCAAAGAGATCTCAAATCAAAGCTCAATCAAGTACATGCAAAGATGATAAACACTCAGGCTACTCACTGCTTTTTGCATGAAAAAGTTTTGAATTGACACATGCTTTTAAACGTTTTGTGAAATCAATTGCGTCCAAGTACCATTTTATAATATATAAATAATAATTTGAAAAGAATTATGCACTTATGCACGCTCAAAGACCAAAACATCAAATCATATATAGCTAATGATTTGCATCTTTTTGTACATATTTTCATTATCGTTTTTGTTTCACGTTGCGTGTTTTTCGCTTGCTTTTTGTTGATTTAGGAGTCGGGTTGGCCGTTTTTCGTATTTCTAGATTTTCTTAGTTTTTGTACGTTTTGTTATTAATTTTCGTAGTTTTTCACGTTTCCGTTTTTCTTGGCCGTAGGACGTCCAAGCGGGGCCCACGCTCGTTTGGGATCGTCGATACTCGACTCGGGAATGGACGGACAAAGCAAGGAAGCACAGCGGACGAGGTTCGACAAGCCGGCGGACGCGAAAAGAATGAGAAATCGAGCCGGGCGCTGGAATCCAGTCGACCGACTGGACCGCTAAAATCGACTGGATTCCAGCGAGTTTTGAAGTTTTTGACATGGCAGTCGATCGACTGCCTACTTGCCCGATCGACTGAATTACAGGGCTTCAGGCCGTTTTTGGCATCGCAGTCGATCGACTGCCGACAACACCGATCGACTGCAGTCGATCGACTGCTTTTTCTCAGTCGATCGACTGAAAAGCAGAATTTTGAAGATTTAAGCAATCAGACGTCATTTCAAACAAAAACTTGCTCCTGATGGCTTTCTTCCCCAAGGAAGCTGCCCAAACCAGACATTTTTGCCGTTTTCATCTTTTTAATTAGTTTTAATTCCTATAAATTCTAGTAATTAGATATAGATTAGTTAAGTTAAGATCTTAGTTGTTTCATCTTCAAGCTTTGTTTTAAGTATCATTTGTGAAGAATCTACCAGCTTTCAAGCTTTTCCTCATTCAAGCTTTTGTGTAATCAAGTACATTTGGTAATCTCTTTCCTTTAATATAGCTTAATTTCCATGTTATTTTCTCTTAATCTTATATTGAAGTTCGGTTCTTGGTTTGTGGTTGTTTTGATCTTTCAAAATTCTCTATCTTTATTTTCTAGCTTTCTAGCTTATGAACTTATGCTTTTAAGTTATTAAGTTGTATTCAATTTCTAAGTTTGTAAAAGTTTATTAAGATCTTCCTTTTAAACCCTTAAATTAATGTTAAGAATTTTGTTGACTTATTCAAATAAGTTGACTTTAATTTTCCCTCCATTTTACTAATTTCAAATAATTAAGTTTTTAATAAGTTAATTAGTTTAAATTGATCGTTTTTAATATAAGCTTTAATTTCCTTTAATTGTTTTAATGTTTTAGAATCTTAAGTTTCAATTTAATCTTAGTTATAAAAACCGAACAATGACTATCGCTTTTCTAGGGTTAAATTAGCTTAATAAAACCGACGATAAGAACGAATAAGAAAACCGAAGGCCGATCACATCCATCCTCGAGAGACACGACTCAGGACAACTCACCGCACCT
This sequence comes from Phtheirospermum japonicum, assembly GCA_014905375.1. NCBI lineage: Eukaryota > Viridiplantae > Streptophyta > Magnoliopsida > Lamiales > Orobanchaceae > Phtheirospermum > Phtheirospermum japonicum. The sequence continues at coordinate 941,312 of BMAC01000427.1, read as the reverse complement.
ACAGTCGACTCCGTACTATTGCGGAGACGATTTCTAGAGCGTCGAGAAATCTTCGATCAGCTAACTTCGACAGGCATGCCATACAAACACAATTTAGCGAAGAAATAGCAAACAATCACGTAAAAATTAAAAATTGCACACAAATTTCAATCATATTCAACATCCTTAACCATCCCCCCCTCTTAAAAACTCGGCAATCCCCCTGATTGCCATAAATATAAAGAAAAACAAATCGAAAGAGGATAGGAGTAGGAAAAACGTCCCTGAAATTGAAGGTCGAATTTCTTTCAATTGAAGTTGCGCAATTTGCCGTTGTCTAGAGCCTCGTGATTGGATTTGTCCTTACAAAAATAAAAACAAACAAACAAAAAGAACAAATCGAATGCGATCAATTGCCACGCGCAAGTGCCCGGTGGCACATCTTTTGGGATTTGAAATGGCCGGATTGCGGCTCAACGTCGTAAGTGGCTGGATTGCAGCTCATCGTTATCCCTGATTGCTGCGGCTAACGGTAGGTTCAGTGGTTGATCATCATTGTTAACGCCTCGAGTGGAGCTAGCGGTAAGGCCTTGCGGTAGCGAGCTACTGCTATAACCGTTAGTTGTCCAGAATAAGCGATTCTATCGTATTTTCTGCACATCAATACACACATAAAC
>BMAC01000427.1:918398-940631 GCA_014905375.1 Phtheirospermum japonicum | reverse complement strand
GTACCACGGCAATTGACACAATATAAAAATAGAAATAAAATAAGGAAAAATGAAAACTAACTATCGCTTGGTTGCCTCCCAAGAAGCGCAACATTTAACGTCCTATGCTCGACGTGATTCCATGCGATCAATTTTTAGCCCGTGGGGGCCCCACTAATTCTTCTTTATCACGATCGCGATTCAGCCCATGTTCCTTGTAGAAAGGTTTGATTCGATGCTTATGGACTTGGAATCTCAACTTCTTACTCTCATCGTATAGAGTGGCAACTCCGTACTCATCCATTTTCGTTATCATAAACGGTCCACTCCATGCGGCCTTGATATTGGTTGGTTCAAATTTACGTTCGGAATTATAGAGCACTAGCTGACCAACCTTGAACTTCTTGTCATAGACCTCGCTCGACTTCTTCTTCTTCGTCATCCAATCCTTGCTAAACACCTCGCCCTTGTTCTTTGCACGTTTAAAATTCTTGTAGGGGCTGAGGGAAACAATTCTCGAATGATTATGCGATGGCTTCGCCTCCTCTCCAAACTTCAGAGGTGGACATAAATGGTCGACCTAGCAGAATTAGTATGCTCCGTGCCTTCTTTTGGAACTTCGCCGACATCAAGTATGACGAAATCAACTGGAATTACAAGTTTGCCGACTTGAACTAATACATCTTCAACTATCCCAAGCGGTCGTCTAATTGATCGATCCGCCATTTGTAATCGCATCGTAGTCGGCCTCATTGTTCCAAGGTCAAATTCTTTATATAGTGAGTACGGCATCAAATTGATCCCTGCACCAAGGTCGAGCATTCCACGTGCCGTTTGCCCCTTTCCTAAGGCAATAGTTATGCAAAAACTCCCGGGTCTTTCTCCTTTTTGGGTAGCGGACCCTTGCATATGGCGCTCACCTCTTTGGTTTAACTCTACTTGTTGTGTCGTCTCCATTCGCCGTTCTCTCGTGACTAACTCCTTGAAAAATTTAACGTATGCGGGCATCGTCTTTATCACATCTAGTAAGGGGAGATTAACGTTCACGTTTTTCAGTAAATTGTACAACTCCATAAACTTCTTGTTTTCTTTCGCCGGACGAAGTCGACTTGGAAAGGGAACATGATCATAACTAGTCGAATTCTTTGGATGGTCAGTTGCGAATTGTTCCTCATCTTTAACGCTCCCGGCACATATGGATTGGTCGATTTATGCATAAAATCGGCCGGTTTGGTTGCATCTTCTTGCAATTGGGTCTCGGCTGTCTCCGTGCCTTCTTCCTTTTCCAACTCTATGCCATTATCAATCTCCTTTCCACTTCTCAGCACATGAATAGCCGAGGCGTGTTCCGTTTGGCTCGGAAACTTATTTTTCTCCTTCGACAATGTTGCAACAGTCGTGGACAATTGTCCTATAATCATGTCTGAATGTCGTTGCCCTTGTTGCACGGCCTTAACAAGATCATGACCTTGCTGCACAGTCTTGACTAGTTCATCAAACCTTGACTCGAATTTTGCATTGAGGTCCGTTATTTGCTTATTCACTTGTGAAGTTAATTGCGTGAGTCCTTCTCGATTTCGCACAGTCTCCGCTACTTGATTCTGTTGCCATACTAAAAGTTGATCATTTGCTTGCACAGGCGCAGGCGCTTGTCCGGGGCTATATGTGAAGTTTGGATGATTGGGAGGTCCTGGATGATATGTGTTTCCCGCTGGAGGTTGAGGTTGGAAATTTTGAATGGCTTTAACCTCTGTTTCTTCCACTTTATCAAACACGGTTGTGCACACACCCGCTACATTCCTTGTAACCCACATCGTGCACATAACTCAACAGTCTTCTTTGATGATTCCATATTTGCCACCTTTTCTCTTAGGGCGGCCAACTCCTTGGCCATCTCTTCGAACTTCATGTCTCTCTTGTTTGGCATCTCGGAGACTTCTTTGGTCATAAACGTTCGTGGTCGAGAATTAGTCTGTCTCGATTTCTCGCTCAACTTCTCAAATAGTCGCTTGGCTTCCGTCGCTGTCAAATACCCAAAATCTCCTCCAGTCGCCATCTCGACGTTATTTTTATAAGAGTCCAAAAGGCCTTCGTAAAACAACTGATTCACCATTCCCGGAGAGTTGTGATGATGTGGGCAAGCCTGCAATAAAGATTTGAAACGTTCCCATGCCTCGTGAAGCAACTCCCCATCTTGTTGGACAAAGTTGGCTATTTGTCTCCTAATGTGGCCCGTCGTCTGTGCTAAGTAATACTGATTAATGAATTTATCGCTCACCATGGGCCAGTCGACCAGAGATCTCGGTTCTAGTCAAAGTAGCCAAGATTTTGCTTTGTCCTTCATGCAGCTAGGAAAACACACCATTTGAAGGTCTTCGTGACGAAGTCCCGGAGAGGGAATCCTACTAACTTCAGCATAAAACTCCTTGAGGAAAGTCAAAGGATCTTCGTTGGCGAGGCCGTGAAATGTCGAGAGGCTGTTGATGATATAAGGTTTCAACTCGAAGTCTCTCGTAGTTCTACCCAACACAATTGCAGAACTATAGGGACCCACTTGAGGAGTCGTGAACTCTCTTTGTCTCGGTTCGCGCGCTTCCCGTTGGTATCTTTCTTGGTTATTTGGTCTCGCGTATTCGTCTCTCTCATGGTACCCATCATATGCCAGCCACTCATTGACCCGCTCGTCGCCATGATATGATCTCTCAGAATAGTCGTCCGGGACGTGGCGGTAGCAATTATCTCCTCTTCTTTGGCCTTCATTCTGGTCTATTACGTTTCGTTGAATATTCTCCTCGTATGCTTGAGGCTGTACTAGTCCGTCGGGACGATTTGGCTCACTCCCGTACCCATTTCTTTGTTGCACGGGTGGATGCCTTGGTGACTGGTCATCCTCGTTGTTGTGGGCTTGGTTATCTAGTCGCAACATCGTTTCCGGAACAGGATCACAAATAAAATCAGTCGTGGCAGACGATTCACTTGTGGGTGAGTGAGGTGGTCTCACTTGATTCGGACGATGAACGTTGTCGATGAATGGTGCAAGTTCGAGCCTAAGCGACCTACGACCTTGCATGAACTCAACAACAAATCAAACGTATCGACTAGAGAGAATAATTATACAAATAACGACTGAAATAAAAATAAAAATGAACAAGCATATTTTTGAAAACCTTTGTATATTCCCCGGCAACGGCGCCAAAATTTTGATTCAAGCTTTTGTGTTGCCTACTTATGAAAAATTTGTCAAAAGATCAATAGCTTGCCCGCAAGAGAACGGGGTCGCGCGTAGTTTGGCAACTTGACTCGAGTCGTCTCTCGAGAAACATACAATCGGAGTTCTCGAATAGTTTGTTCAATTCAATATCACATACATGGGGGGGGGGGGGGGGGGGGGGGGTTGGTTGTTTTTATTATCTAAGAATTTGAAACGCATGAACACTAATTAAAAACTAGGTATTTTAATTCAGCAATTTGAACTTATAAACTAGAGAAATTATTCTAAGAACTTTAACAAAATCAACTAGCATAAACGAGCAGCTATTGTCTAGAACGAAATGTAAACGAAATAAACTAACCAAGCATGAATAAAACTAAGCATAAATTAAACCAAGATTACGAATTGCAATATCAAAAGTATCTAAAGTTCGAAACATGAAATAACTCAAGAACAATTATTAGAAACTACTACTTAATTGCATAAATTAAACTAAGAAAGCGATAAAAAAGTTTGAGTACTTATTTAAACTAAGGAATGCAGTAGATTCTCCAGCTAATCCGGAGAGGAGGGTTGATCTTTGTCGAAGAACGAATCACGAACCGACGGTTGGAAGCTTAGCCGATCCTCGAATCTTCGATCTCAATCAATTGGTGTGATATGGAAACGGATGGTGTTGTTCTCGAACCCAAGAGATCGTATTTTCAGAGTATGGGGGAGAGGTGTGTGTATTTGGGACGGACTTAGAAGGGTTTAAATAGATTTCCCTTGACTTGGAGCATAAGAAACCCTAAAATCCCGATTCTGGGCCGTCGCGTCGACGGTGCGTCGATGACGCGTGCCAGTGCTCGGCGTTGGTGCGGCCAAGGCGTGCGCGTCGGCTGGGCGGGATGCGTCGAATGGGTGGGTCGACATCGACGCTTCAGCAAGTTGCGTCGACAGGTGCGTCGACTGACGCGGATCCATGGCTCGCGTCGACGGGGTCGTCGACAGTCGCGTCAGTCGACGCGACTGCGCGTCTGTCTCCAATTCTCGATCTTTTGCTACTCGTTTCACCGAAAAGCTTGTTCTTCACTTCTTGAACATCGAACCTCGTCTATTACGCGTTAAACTCTTCGCGGTTACTTAGCTGTAAGGTGAAAAACAATGAAATATCACCTACTTGCATCAATTACGATCAAAATTACGGTAAAATAAGCTGGAACTATGAAAATACGAAATTAAGCTTAAATCATCCAACTTATACCAAAAACAAATAGAAAAACGTACTAAAATACTAACAAAAATAAGGACAAATATGTGCTAATCATTGAGACCTGTAATTTATTAAATTTTGATGTCTTACTTTGTTTTTTAGATCCTGATTTTTTCTTAGGGCCTGTAATTTAATTTAATTTTATGGTTGCTTTTATTATACTTGCTTTATCTATTATTTCAATTCAAAATACCAAAACATACATTTTATCTTTAATCAAAATCTGAACATTGACTATTACATAAATAAATTTTATTATTGTATTCACTAATTAGATGATAGAAAAACTGATTTTAAAACCTATAATTGGATATATATATATATATATATATATATATATATATATATATATATATATATATATATATATATATATATATATATATATATATATATAAGAATAGGTTCAAATGAGAACCATGTCCTTATTTGTGAACATAAGGTCAATTATGAGCCTTAGATCAAATTAAATGGATGGAATAGATTTTTTGTATATATTCTTATTTGATTAAAAGTATTAGAATTGTATAATAAAAGCACTGCTAGTGTATATAACTAAAATATTAATAAAGTATTGTGATTGTATAATAAAAGCACTACTGATATATAATAAAAATACTAGTTCGCAGGTTCGGCAAATAAGGACATGGTTTCTCATTTGAACCCACCACATATATATATATATATATATATATATATATATATATATATATATATATTATATATATATAATAACCGGAATTGATTTTTCACAGATTTGAATTAAGAGATTCAAAAAATTCAAAAAAATTTGTTCACAAATTCAGAATTTAAGCAATTATATCCTAATTTGTAGCCATAATATCAGAAATTCAGCTCCTCCGATTAACCTTTTAAAAACACACGACTGCAACTTAAAACACGATTAGTTGTTGGAGAAACATTTTATCTTTATTGCTTTACATTTTATATTTATTATTTTTATTGTTATTTGTTTTCTTTGTTAGTTGTGTTGTTTTCGTAGTTTTAATCGGGCAAATCAAAAATCACGAGAATCGAGATGACAGTTTGTGAACGTCGGGCTCCACATTTATCTCCAAGAGAAACCTACCATGGTATGTAGATTATTCGAATCGATGAAGGTCGAGTTGGTCGAGTGTCGCAAGTTGACTGACACCATCACTCCACTGATGACACTTGGCCAAACATGTATTGTCTAATCGAACAGCAAGAGAGTGTCGATCCAATTATCCACCCAAAATCGAACAGCAAGATGGGGTAGCCGAGCTGCACACGAATCTACAACAAAATAATTCTGAAAAATGGGGAAGAAGGAATCGATAAATGAAATTAGGGTTCGAACATTATGTTTCTCATCTGATTGAATCCGAGAATGAAAGAGAAACGAGATGGTTTTTAGATTAGGTTTAATGTTTCGTTTGATTGAACCCAGAAAGAGAAGCGATTAGGTTGAGTTTTCGTTTGATTGAAAGGCGTTCAATTTTCATTTCATTGTAAAAGAGGAACGATGAAACCAGAAAGAGAAACGGGAGAGGAGATGCAATATTATGTGTATTTAATTACCAACAGATACAAAACTATGTGTAAGATGGCCATATTACCAACAGACTACTATTACCGTTGGTAATTTTAATATTAAAAAAAAAGGTTAGCAAAATACCAACATATAAGAGTTCCATTGGTATATTAAAAAAAAAAAAGGGGGAAAATCTATTTACCAACGAACATATTCGTCGCTAATTAGCAACAGAATATTGCTCTGTTGGTAATTACCAACAGATTCATAATCTGTCTCTAAAATAATTAAAGCAATAGTTGTATTAAATAAAAATATCATTCTATTGGCAGTCTATTGGTATTCTGTCGAAATTATCAACCGATGTTGTCTGTTGGTAAAAATTTGTTGGTATTTTCCAGTTTTCTTGTAGTGAGAAACAAATTATTTTGAAACATAATTGATATTTTTTGAAGTTAGGCAAATCCTGGGAGGTTTTTGTAACTGACCTTATCAACACTATTATATTTTTGAGAAGAGGCAATGTTTATCTTGTTGATCCTCTCGATTGCCATCATAGTCGAGAACATCCAACAACTACATGTGAAAAATAAGATAAACCAGAACACACAAATATTTTGTTATCTAGACAACTATCCACAAAATATAATAATTACAGTAACTATCCCTGGTGCTTAGCCTACCTAAAAAAACTCCATTTGTCTTAGATATTGCAAATATCTCCTTAAGTATTTGCATTTAACACACATAAAAAAAAATCTATCTCGACGATGCAATTTGGATCTTTTTCAGTTAGACTTATCTTCAGGATTTATTTTGTAATACTTCACAAAATAACCGGAAACTTGGCACAATTCCGTTGATTCTTGACAGTGATGTCCAAAACAATCATTTTGCAAAGCCAATCATTATCAAGAAAGGTAAATAGTGAATTAGTGTAAAAATAACTAGAATCTTTGCAAAGAAAAGGAATCAAAGAATTTGGGAGAGAGCGGCAATCGGGCAAGACCCCAAGAAAATAATAATAATAATAATAATAATAATAATAATAATAATAATAATAAACTCAATAAATTAGAAGCAATTTAACAAAGTACAAATAATCTGCTTGATATTCATTACAAAACCCACTTAATGTTCATTACAAATATACGCCAACACAAATATATTCATGATTAATAAAACATCGGTAGATATAGAAAAAAGAAACAAAAAAACTAATCAAAGGGTCTAGTTAAAAAATAAAAACACAAAAAAGGACAAAAAAAATGTAAAATCTCACTCTATTCATGTATTGCGTGGAAGGAAAAATGTTTGATATAACATAAAATAAAAATTACACAATATGAAACATATAGAAATTACTAATTAAGGTTGCAGGAACATAAATCAACATCATATGTGTTACTCAAAAGATAACAAAGAATATGTTTATTATGTCATCCTTTAACTCTTGAGTGATTAAGAATTTGTAAGACGGTGAGGAAGTAGTTTTTTTATAATAACAATGACACTAATAATAAAATTATATAAAGAATTTACATATTTATTATTATTATTATTATTATTATTATTATTATTATTATTATTATTATTTATTTATCTTGGTCTCAAAGTGCTAAAACTTTGCATTTTTGAGAATTTTGTAAAAGTAAAATTTCAATTTGTAGAATACATATTAAAACTCAACAACATTACATTAAGTTTTGTATTTAGGTGTATTTTACACATCTTAAGTTCTATCTCAATTAATCATTCAAGCCAAACAAATTATTGTTATCATACCCACCATTTCCCCCCAGTCCTATATATCAAACACAATATCGTATAAACAATGAACAAAGAATTCTCACTGATACGACATCAAAAATTGACTTGACTATATATGGTAAGAAGGTAACGAAAGGGATGAAAGGTTCTAGGTCTCGACATATATGGTAATATGATTTTATGGTTATTATGGAATTATGAAAAGTAAGAATCCTAATATGAGAATATTTCCTAATTATGGAGATATGGTACAATTAGGAGATTTAATCCTATCTTGGGAAGGAACACTATTAGCTAGTGAACAAGTCTCAATAATTTTATAAATAGGGGTTCAAGCCCTTATTTCATAACTTCACTCTTCTCTCTATCATGGAGTTCACATTATTCTCTCTTCCTATACAATTTTATATGGAAGGATTCTCTCATCTCTAATTATCATGGATCGTGGAGCTTATGGATTTTATGGCGAGCTCTCCTTTAGGAGAGGCGAGCTCTTATACAGGAGACGAGGACCCTAAATTGGGAATACATCTCTTGTCTCTTATCTATATAAAGAGAAAACATGTAACACCCCAAACTATGCAAGTACCTAGGAATACTCAATAGATTTGATTGGTAAACTCATACCAACAAGGTGCATTTTCTTTTCTGAAAGCCCTCTCATCGTAACTCCAAAGTTAAGCGTGCTTGGCCTGGAGTAGAGGTGGGATGGGTGACCCCCTGGGAAGTCTTTCCAGGGTGCGCGTGAGTGAGGACAAAGCACGCTAGAAAAGACTTGTGTCGGTACAGTGGGGCTAACCATCAGATCTGGAGGGCGATACTGGGGCGTTACAAATGGTATCAGAGCCATTTGACAGCCGAAAAATCGGGAACTAAGTGCTATGCGGGACAAGGTTGCAACGCGTATGGAAAGGCCATGAGGGAGAAGGCCCCAATAGAGGGAGACCAAGATCGAGATAGCCCACGGTTACAACTCTTGAACCCGTAGGAGCCACCTCTAGAATCCCAACGCTTGGCAACGGATCTTGAAATGTCTTAAGCACGACGAGGACGTCGCGAGTTTAAGGGGGGTAGATTGTAACACCCCAAACTATGAGACTACCTAGGAAAACTCAATAGATTTGATTTGTAAACTCATACCAACAAGGTGCATTTTCTTTTCTGGAAGCCCTCTCATCAAAACTCCAAAGTTAAGCGTGCTTGGCCTGAAGTAGAGGGGGGATGGGTGACCCCTTGGAAGTCTTTCCAGGGTGCACGTGAGTGAGGACAAAGCGCGCTAAGATCTAGAGGGCGATCCTGGAGCGTTACAACACAAGCCTCACTTTTTACTCTACGTTGATTTATTATTTTTACTCTACGTTGATTTATTCTACCTGGTTTGAGTTTTGTTTTGAAGGTTCGATCAGGTCGTCAAGAGCTTTTTAGAGGTCTATCAGGTCGCTAATCACATATTTAAGGTCAGTACTCTCTATTATTGGCGAACCAATCTTTTTGGTTGCATCACCCATAAAACCAATACTATAAAATTATCCGATCAAATAAAAAAAGGCAAACAAACCAAAAAGGGTATTGTCATTACTAATAAAGTTTGCTTGTAATTCTATAAATTTTTATTTTCCAACGCAACTTTTCCTTTTCATCCAAAAAAGAAAAATTAAGTTATTGTAAATCAAATCATTCTGGATATATACTGGTTTTTACAATCCCCTAACTAAACAATATTCAATTCCATTTCCAACCGATGAAAAATTAATCAAACTCTGTCTTTAAAAAATCCAATGAAGATAAATTACATCTGATTAAAATAGTTCCACTTATTTTTCTTTCTTGTAATTCAACTTTCAGACAATGGAAATCTTTGAGATAAATTAACGTATCATAAGCAAATTCGAAAAGACTCGATCTCGTGCTCTTAAGATCATCAACACGAAGCGATATCAAGCCTTGACTAACTGACTTAGATCATTGCTGCTTTTGGATTCCGCTCAAGTAAATAAAAAAGTAGCGACATTCTTCTGTTCTGGTGTCAATTAATTCTTCCTCTACTGCTCTTATTCTTCAAAAACAAAATTATGAAGAAAAAGGGTACCCCCAAAATCATTTAAAGTATTAGGTTATGCATCGATCTCTACAATCAACTCGGTAACACATATCAAGGCAATACGAACCTAAAAAATTACAATCACACAAAAAAAATATGATCAATGAAAAGAGCAGCTAGCAAATACACCAAAAAAAGAAATCTTACGACATCCAAAGAGGGACGAAATGAAAAAATATATATATAAATTTGTTACTTTATATTAATAAAACTAATTAAACTCCATGATACCTCTTCATCTATCAAAACAACTTTTGGATCAAAAGACATTTCTTCATCAAGTGCTGAATTTAAAGCATAACAATGCAATAAACCATAATTATAAATACTATCGCCACAACTAACGCATTTTACATGAACCTGTAACAGATAAATAACATTTAAAACTGCATTTATGTTAAAAAAAATCTTTTTCTTGTAAAATCATAAGATCTAAATTCAAGTCTAAAGGTTTCGAAACATAATATTTTCAAGTCACTTAGTCATATCTACAATTTTCCACCACCCTTACATAAGTGTTTTTATCAAACACATAATCTCCAACCACTTAAATACACTTAATCATTTCTTGGTAGATTAAGAAAAGGCCCTCAATGCCACCACACAAATTCCTCACTCCAATCTCTTTCGACAAAAAAAAAGAAAATAAAAAACAATAATATTAATATTAATAAAACAGGTGATGTACGCAAAAGTTATTGTCAATAATCAAATAAAAAGTTAATAAAACTTAGAAAAATATGTTATAATACCAAAACTTGATTGCCTTTGCATGCCGCCCTTTGGCTTATAAGTCCCGACATTTTTCCCTTTCATTTCAGAAAATCCCTGATTATCATCAATTAACAGAAATAGATCAGACATACAAATCAGATTTCTATTTTTAGATCAAATCATGAACATAAAGCCCATCTTAAATACAAAATTGAATATACACTGAACACACAGAGACACGCCTAGCCAAAACTAAATTTGTAGGCGATAAACCCCAAAATACTAATGTAAAAAATTATGTATAAAAAGTTTAACCTAGTTTCTTTTGTTCTCTGTGTATCATACCGTTGTGAGAATCTGACGCAAGACTTACAGGCAATTAAAAAAACCATAAACAAAAATCTTCACCGCAACCTCTCTGAACAGATACATGTTTTTCCCTTCTTAGTCTCATCGTACGCCATCCGTAGAGCCTCCATCTGCACCGATGCGACGCCACATCTCTACGAGATGAAGAGGAGGTAAGCGATCTTCATGCGTACAGTATAGAGCACCGCGTTCGCCTCGATGTTGCATTTGGCCCTGCTGATGATAAGGAGGTGCCACTACGACTCTTCATCTTAAAGGAAAAATAAAGAGAAAAAGGCGAAGAAGAAATGGAGGAGAAAAAGAGGGCATATGAAACCTAAAAAAAATCGGTCAACTCAAAACAAAAAAAAAATGTTAAATAAAGTAGATGGCAATGGGCGGGAGAAGCAATGCTTTTCACTTATAGAAAGGTAGAAAGCTCTTTGTGAGTTAATAATGGTAAATGTAAGCATAATAGTTCTTTGATAAAGATGATGAATATATTAATCTGTGTTACATTCAAATGAACATTGTATAGCTATATATAGCCAAACACCTGACTATGGCAACCCTAGAATGTGAGGCTATGATTACTACATTACATTCTGACAACGGCTCTTTACAATGAATGGTTAAGATTGTTACGGTACATTCTAACAGCTATAGTAGGCTGGTTGGACGTACTATCCTAGGGCTGACATCATTCAATAGTGTGAGCTCCAAGTAATCACAGCGGGCTCTTATGACGACCTCCTATAGCTCGATCCTGAAGTTTATCAGGTCGCTGGCTAAGTCGGTACTTATGCGACCTATTGATGTTAGGTCGCTGATTATGTAAGTGCTCATGCGACTATTGGTATTAGGTCGCTGATCATGCGACCTGAAATCTTTAGGTCGCTCTACTCTACATGCCCCCTCAATTCGAACGAGGTCAGAGGAAGGACTTGAATCTGACTTCTTAATCGAGTGAAGAGTTGGTTGCTCAAGGGTTTGGTTAGTGAATCTGCTATCTGATAAAGAGATGGAACGTGATGTACTTTAAGCTTATGTGCAGCAACCTGATCATGAACAAAATGGAAATCAATTTCAATGTGTTTGGTTCTCGCATGGAGAACAGGGTTGCTCGCAAGAGATATAGTGCTGAGATAGTCAACTCAAATAGATGGAACTTGAGTGAGTTTAACCTTCATATTACAAATAAGGGCTTAAACCCAAAGTAATTATGCTTTTATGTGAGCTAAGCTTCTGTATTCGGCTTTAGTGCTGGACCTGGAGATTGATAATTGCTTCTTGGAGCACCAGAAGATGAGATTGCGACCTAAAAAGACACATAAATTAGTGACTGACATTCTGTCATCGAGGTAGTAGGCCCAATCAGAATCTGAAAAACCCATCAAATGTAAGCCAGGGTTCTTTGTGAATTGAGTGCCATAGGTCTCTGTTCCTTCTAGATATCGCAAGATCCGTTTGACTGCTCACCAGTGGGTATCAAGGGGATTCTGCATATACTGGCACACTTTGTTAACACTGAAGGCAATATCCGGCCTAGTGATTGTTGCATATTGCAGTGAGGCAACTATACTTCTGTGAAGGGAGACATCAACAAAAGGAGCATCATTATGTTTGGACATACTAGAAGATGTGACCATAGGCGTGGGTGTTAGTTTGGCCTCAAGCATCTTAGCTTTACTCAGTAACTCTTTGATATACTTAGTCTAGGAGAGATGCATGCCAGTTTCTATTTTGTGTACCTCAACTCCTAAGGAATTGTGGACTTCTCCCAAGTCTTTAAGAGAGAAAAAGGTGTGAAGCTGTGTGATGACCTGGGAGATTGCAGAGGTATTATTTCCAGTTATCAGAACGTCATTAATGTAAACTAGGAGCCAAATGCAGGAGGTGTTTATGGTTTTGTAGTACAGAGAGTGATCAGATTTGGAGTTGGAGAATCCAATAGTATACAATACTTGTTTGAGCTTGAAAAATCAGGCTCGAGGAGCCTGTTTGAGACCATATAAAGACTTCGCGAGCTTGCAGACATGTATTGGACAAGAAGGAGATTCAAAACCAGGAGGTTGTGCCATGTAAAGTTCTTCATCAATATGACCATGAAGGAAAGCATTGTTAATATCAAGTTGTCGACAGACTAGTTGTAGTGAGTATCTAGGGACAGCACAATTCTGATTATGGTTGGCTTAACCACCGGGCTGAAGGTTTCTGAGTTTGAAAATCCATCTGCAACCTATGATGAATTTGTTAGGTGGAGCAGGAACAAGAGTCCAGGTCGCATTTTGAATCAAGGCCTTATATTCAGTTTCCATGGCCTATTTTCAAAGGGGATTTGAGAGTGCTTCCTGAAAGGAGGAGGGTTCCCGTGAGTCCAAAACATGAGCAGTGAAGGCCCTTGGTTTGAGATTGCCTGTTTGCGACCTGGTGATGTGATGGTGCTTCTGGGCTGCAGCTGCATTGTTAGTGATAGAAATAGGTGGTGAACAATTCACAAATGGCAAATTTACACATAGGGGAATTGTGTTGTGAGTGGATTTAGAGGAGATAGATACAGGTTGATGAGAGGATGGAGAGGAAGAATTTAGAGGTGTTTGAGTGTGATTGGGAGATTGAGTGTGGAGAGGAGAGTGACTACTATCAACAGCGTTGGGGTGAGATATAATTGAAGGATTTTGTGAAATTTTATTTGGTTCTAAAACTGGGGGTCCTTGGTGATGGAAGGAGGAGGTTTGTTCTGGAGTAGGGGTTTGTTGTTGGTTGGAGTGGATGGCAAAGAGAAATTTGCTTTCATCAAAGATGACATCTCTAGAGATTATGATCTTGCCATTTGGCAAGAGGACTTTGAAACATTTATGTTTGGCTGTGAAACCAAGGTAGGTGCCTGGTAAGGATCTGGGTTCCAGTTTCTGTTTGTTGTATGGTCTGAGCTTGGGATAGCATAAGCGGCCGAAGGCTCTAAGCGAGCTGTAGTTAGGTTTATGGCCATGGATCTTTTGTAGTGGAGACATATATTTAATGGATTTGACAGGCAATCTATTTAAAACGTAAACAACAGTGCTAAAAGCATCATCCCAGAATCTAAGTGGAATGTGAGCATGAGTCATCATTGCTAATCCTATTTCTACTATGGTTCTGTGTCTTTGTTCAGCAAGACCATTCTGAGCTGGTGTATAGGGACAAGAAACCTTATGGACAATGCCAGAGTCATTAAAAAGTTGAGTGAAGTTTCTGAATTCCCCACCCCAATCAATTTGTACGGCTTTGATTTTATAGGAAAACTGATTTTCAACAAGGTCTTTAAAATGAATGAAAGCAAACTTAACATCGGATTTGGCTTTTAAAAAATATATCCATGTAAACCTGGTGTTTTGCTGTAATTGTTGTGTTTTTCCTTGTGTCTTTAGTTAGAGTTTAACGTCGTTTCTAGTAGTTTAGAGTTGTTTTTCATTAGGTTTTAGGTCTTTTTCTTGTTTATTATATTTTTGGCTTTAAGTGTACCAAGTGTGAGGTGTTTGTGCTATTTTTGGGTTTTTAAGTTTGAATTCTTGTTTTGTAGGTGGCTAAAAGGGATTATATTTGCTCGGTGGATGTCTCAGTTGTCGTAATGCAAGCATAACTCCAGAACCACTTGTGCTATTTGCCTCCACTTTATACCATTGGAAATCTGAGAGAATTTTCTAAAACTTTTGTGTTTACAACAATTCCAAACTTCGATTCTAAAAATGGTATAAATCAGATTTAAGTGGAGACAGTTCGTCGTCACCTCGCTTGTGGCAGGTTTTGGTGCGGAGCTCATAACTCTCGGAGAAAAATTACAAATGACACGATTCAAAATCCATATGATAGACAATAGAAATAGATACATTTCATATGAAGACATCGTTGGCTAATTCCGAAATTTCGGCAGTCGATCGGCTGGATTTCTGTCGATCGACTGCCTGAAAGATTGGCTGTTCGAGACTGGTCAGTCGATCGACTGAGACGCTGGGAGTTCGGCCATTTTGAGCATTTTTGACAGTTTTGCCCCTACAAACAAGTATATAAAGCCCACACCTTGCACCTTTGAAGAGATAACTCCACTCCCAACCCAAGCTAGGTTTTGGGATCAAATTAATCACAAGCTCTTGATAATTTTCTCTTTTCTTAGGTTTTAGATTCAAATTCAAGCTTTGATGTGATTTCTTTTCTAGATTTAGATTTACTTRCATGCTTGGCCTTGGGTTTGTAAGCCTAAGAAGAATCCAAATACTCCTTTGGATTGTCACTTTTGATGCAATTACATTCAAGCTTTGTTTCATTTCCCAATTCAAGTAAGTTTCCTTTCAATTTAATGTTTTATGCTTTAATTCAATGCTTTATTCTTCATTTCCATGCTTGCTCTTCATGTTATGCTTTTAGCCTTAGCACCTTGAATTCATGATGAAACATATGAATTGGCTATGGAATCTAGATGAGTGACACATCTAGATTATAGATCGGCTCTTGGATCGTCTTGATTTTGACATTTTGCTATGCTTTATTTGCAATTTTATTTTTATGAATAGATTTAGGTTAAATCTTAGATCTACTCTTTGTTGCTTGTTATTTTCCTTAAAGTTTTAAACTTTCATGTCAACTTTTCTTGCTCTTTACATCCATGCTTTCAATTTTTGCTAATTTGCATTATTTGAGTTTTTATACATAGTTGTACCTTGTGCTTGCATGCTTGTACTTGGTGAAACATTGCTTGTTTTTGCTTATTTCTTTGATTTGCTTGCATTTTCAATTAAGGCATACAACCGAGGCATCCTACCAATATGCAATTTCAATTCCTAACTTAGTTTAGTTACTTTAATTGCTTTATTTTCATTTTCCTTTTATTTTCAAAGCTTGAAACACATAGATTCCTCAATTGAATCGATTTCCGATAATACCAAGCCATGAACCCGTTGATTTATTTCAACACCACTAAAATTATGAAAACACCTGGTGAAGTGATCTATGAAGCAAACATAATAGCGTGACCCAGTGGAGGATGTAACAGGAGATGGTCCCCAAACATCTGTGTGGATAAGTTCTAATGGTGTAGTATAAGCCGATTCAGAATCATTATAAGGTAAGGCATGGCTTTTAGATTGCATACAGGAATCACAAAGATACTTATATGAATTAACAACAAAGGGTACATTACAGTCTTTCATTACAACATCAGGAGCAGCATGTCCTAATCTATAATGCCACAAGTCTAGATTGTTGGACTTATTATCCTGAATTAAGCGAGCTGAGAAGGTAGAAACTCTAGAGGGTATCACTTGTGTAGGTGCAGGGGACTTGACACATTGAACATCAAAGCTGTAAAGACCATTTTTGAGAGAACCTTGGAGAAGCACTTGGTGTGTAGCTTGATCCTTAACAAAGCAAATATTGGGGTGAAATTCAAAAAACACGGAATTATCTCTAGAAAATTGTGACACACTAAGGAGATTTTTGGTAATTTCAGGAACATGCAAGAGATTTCTCAAGATAAAGGATTTTGAATAAGGTTTTGTGAGTAAAGAATTGCCAATATGTGAAATGTACAAACCTGTTCCATTACCAACTTGCAGCTTGTTGTGACCTTGAAATTCTGAGGCTATGTTGAGGTTTGAGAGTTCATTGGTGACATGATTAGATGCACCAGAGTCTGCATACCAAAAGGGGTCGCTGACAAAATCTTGAGAGGCTGACATTGCTGACAGAGATGATGATCTTGTCTGATTAGAGAGGCCAATGCTTGTTTGAGCTGTTTGTGCTTGCATCTGTGTTTGAGGTTGCATATTAGTAGGCCCAAGATATATAGAGTAGGGATGGCAATTTAGGCCCGGCCTGCCCTGGCCCGAGCCATTAAGGGCGCCCCGCCCCATGCCCCACGACGGGGGGTAGGGGTGGGGGGTGGGGCGGGTCCGGGTACAACTTCCGTCCCTTGGGTACCCAGCCCGCACAATATTTTTATTTTTTTAAAATATTTTTTATATGTTTTATATATATAATTTATATGATTATTTATATTTTTATAAACTTAATATTATATTTAACATTTATACATTGATAATGATATTTTTTTTATAAATAATATACATTTATAAAATAAGATAAATGATAAATAAACTTATAAATAAACTAATAAATGTATAATAAGTTTTTTTTTTTGGTTTATTGTTATTTTTATTAAATTTGTAGTCTTATGTTTAATTTTTATAGTAATATTTTAATTTTTTGTATTAATGATAATTGATATTTTATAATAAAAATAAAAAAATTATATAGGCGGGTCGTCCCAACCCGCGACCCGTGACGGGTCACCCCGGACCGGCCCGTGAGGTTGACGGGGCAGGTCCGGGTCTCATAGTACCCGACCCGACCCGACCCATTTCCATCCCTAATGCAGAGCCAAACCTGTGACAACATTTTTTTGCAGTATGATTAGATAGCCCGCAGACTTGGCAAGCAGCTCTGTTTTTGTTGTTCCTGTAGCCTCTGCCCCCTCGACCTCTGTAGCTATTTCCCCTGCCTCTTCCTCTATAGTTGTTCTGATTGTAGGTCGGTGGCCTATTCAGCGAGCTGTTGTAATTTCTTTGGTTGTTGTTGCTCTGTGTGGCTACATGGCCACTGGTGCAGATCCATCAGTATTAATGACAGGAGATGCAGAAAAGGTATCAAATCTGGGCTCAAGGCTCAGCAGCATGGCTTAGATATCGTTCAGGTTGTAGGGCTCCACTCTGGAAGTGACAGCGACCACGACAGGATTATAATCAGGTCCTAAATCTCCTAGGATATGCAAGATATGATTTTGCTCAGAAACAGGTTCTCCAGCAGTGTCAAGGGCATCACAACAGGCTTTGACTTTGCCCAGAAATTCTCTCATGGAAAGGGTGCCTTTTTTCAGAGTTTGAAGCTGCAATTTGTACTGCATGACTCTGGCTCTTGATTGACCAGAAAAATTAGACTCTAAGACTTGCCAGATTTCTCTGGCTGTGTTCTTGCCGCCCATCATGACCAGCAGATTTTCAGATAAAGAAAAAAGTAGCCAGGAGGCGAGCAATTGATCTTGCCTCATCCAGTTGATATATTCTGGATTAACTGTGATTTGAGAGGTATTAGACACATTAATGGTTGGTGAAAGAGGTGATTGGTTATTTGAAATGAAGAATTCAAATCCATAGCCTTTAATTGCAGTTAGGATATGTTGTCTCCAAAGAAGGAAATTAGTATCAGTGAGTTTAATGGAAATGAGCTGGGTTTGAGGTTGTATAAAGTTGGTAGTAGGTGAGATGCCATTTAGATTAACTGAGGTACTTGTTTGGCTTGTGGCAGTATCATCTGATGTGGCCATTTTATTTTTTTTTCTTTGAGATAAAAGTAGGAGATGGCGTCAGAGACAGGCTAAACCTGCTCTGATACCATGATAGAAAGGTAGAAAGCTCTTTGTGAGCTAATAATGGTAAATGTAAGCATAATAGTTCTTTGATAAAGATGATGAATATATTAATCTGTGTTACATTCAAATGAACAGTGTATGACTATTTATAGTCAAACACCTGACTATGGCAACCCTAGAATATGCGGCTACGATTACTACAGTACATTCTGACAACGGCTCTTTACAATGAATGGTTAAGATTGCTACGGTACATTCTGAAAGCTGTAGCAAGCTGGCTGGACGTACTATCCTAGGGCTGACATCATCCAACAGTGTGAGCTCCAAGTAATCACAGCGGGCTCTTATGACGACCTCCTATAGCTCGGTCCTGAAGTTTATTAGGTCGCTGGCTAGGTCAGTACTTATGCGACCTATTGATGTTAGGTCGCTGATTATGCAAGTGCTCATGCAACCTATTGGTATTAGGTCGCTGATCATGCGACAACTCATGTGACCTGACACTAGTGCAGAAACTGCATATCCAGAAGGGTAATTCTGCCTATCCAGAACGCCTTTCTGTACCTTCTGTAGTGACATAGTTCTGGATTGGCAGACAGTCCCGAACGCC
The DNA here is from genome assembly GCA_014905375.1 of Phtheirospermum japonicum. NCBI lineage: Eukaryota > Viridiplantae > Streptophyta > Magnoliopsida > Lamiales > Orobanchaceae > Phtheirospermum > Phtheirospermum japonicum. Next base: position 921,725 of record BMAC01000427.1, on the reverse strand, counting down.
TTTTTTTACCCTTCTGGATTGGCAGACTTTATAGAAGGGTAAAAAAAACTGTTCTAGAAAAAAAGATTATGTTCTAGAATGGTACCTTCCTATACTTTATCCGCCACTTTCCAAATAAAAATAAAATAATCATAACGCAACTACTCCCAACATACATTCATTCCTGATATGAATCTTCAACAGCCTGACTCGAACCCACCATCTTCCTCAACAGCTCGCCGCCGTAGGCGACGGGTCTCCAAGATGACCACCCCCAAAGTCAGTTCCTGTTCTCCCACTCATATGGCTGACTTTGTCAATTTACCTCCTCATTCGCGACTTAATCTTCCCCCAAAACTCACGTCAAATTACAATCCCGCCGTCTCCAAATCTATAACTCCGACCGGCGATGCTCCCCTCCCAGCCATCTCTATTGAGGGCGAGTCTAATCCCAACATTCCTGGTATCAATTAATCTCCAACACTCCCCAATTCGAAAAAGTCGCAAAATTCGGTCCACGATCCCCTTTTCGCCAATTCCGGTGAAATTCTTGTCGGCGCAGCTCCGACCAATTAAAATTAACTACGACGTCTCAAGGTGAATTAGTTACCAGCCCCAACATCTCCGATGCTAATTTGGCGATGACAGGTACCAAGTGTGTTCAAAACTCGGGCGGTGATCCCCTTTTGTCTCTTAATTCAATTTTATTTACTTATTTGTGTTATGGTGAGTTAAGAAAGAAAAGATGGAGCTTCTCGACTATGAGGAAGAAGAAGAAAAGGCCCCTGACTCGGTCAACGCCAAAGTCAATGGAGAGTCTGTCAAGAAGTGAGTTCTCCATGGATCTTGAAATTTGATTGTTTATTCTAATACTTACCCTGATTAATTGTTTACATCTTCTGGTTTATTTATTTGTTAAATTCGATTGTAGTTTGTTTTATAATCGAGAGCTATTATTTTTGGTGAGAAAATTAGTTCATCTTACTGGCTTGATAGCATAGGTTAATTGGAGTTGATTTTTCAGATCTCCAATAGGTTGTATGTATTAGTTTGTAGAAGACTTCTTTTTTTAAATTTTTTGTTTTTTTGGCAATTACCAAAGGTTTTGAATTTTCTTTGTTGCAGGGGCTACGTGGGGATCCACAATTCAGGATTCGGAGATTTCTGTTGAAGCCAGAACTCTTGAGGGCTATCGTGGATTCAGGGTTTGAACATCCATCAGAAGGCAAGATACTTTGTGTTATATTGAGTATTTATTTTTTAAAACTGATTTGAACTTGTCTCTGGATTTTTGAACTGTATAGAGAATGGCATGTTGGATGCTATTGGCTTGTAATTTTTATGTGACCAGGATTATTGAATTTTACCAGTTATGACAAATAATCAGTATATGTGCCGTCAATTTTCGTGTAACATCCATTTTAATCTAGTCTTACATGCTATACTCGTTGGTTCTTATTTTTTCCATTGTACTGTTTAATGAGAAGACAACCTTATATACACTTGATGCATGATGGAAATATGTAAAAAAAAAAAAAGAAGGATGAAAAGAAAAGAAAACCGTCTCTCTCCTTTCCTTTACACACTTCTTTGAGATAGATGATGCCTGGGTGTTCTGATTAATGATAACGAGGTGCTATAAACCAAAGCCAGATCATAGTAAAGTGAGATTGAGGACCTAATAAAGCTTTTGGATGAGTTCTGGCAGAATCTGGAACCCTGAAAATGCAAATGTTTGAATTGCACTTGATAGTTTGATATTCCACTAGCTTTTCGCCTGGACTCAGCTCATAGTTCCTTGAGTTTTGGGATGTCATTGTCTGAAGTTGAATAGTAACTATATACATGTAACACTTTTTTTTTTTTGTTATAAATTACAAAATATGTAGATATGAACTGGTTATGAATTTATCTTCTTGGTTCCTATTAATATCTTTTGGTTTGTCTCTATCAGGCCCTTGGAGAGATTTTTAGGCTTGGCCATGCCTGGAAATGGTGAAGTGCATAACACACCGAAGAAAATGGGTCGCCGAGGGAGAAAAAAGAGAAAGTCAGCATCTTCTTTGTCCTTTTCTTTTGCTTTTTTCTTTTCATCTTGCTGATGGATTTCTTTTCTTTTATCCTATTTTTATTGGCAGGAGATAAAAGAAATTAAAAGTATGTCATCATGTTCCCATTTCAGGCATTCTGAGTTGACAAACCATACGCCATCTAATGGTAAATCCTCATTGCATGTTTCAACGAGAAAGAAGGGCCAGAGGAAGATAACAAAAATGTGATTTTTTTCGCTTTCTTTTGTACTTGTGTAGGTTGATTTTATTATAATTACTTTCATTAAACTTTTGATTTTCACATATATCCTTCTTTTTCGGTGTATTATGTTTGGCATGCTAAGGTCGTCAAACCCAACTTCTGTGGTGAAATCATCGGAAAATACTTCGATTGGGTATTGTGATCTAACTTCAAATGGTAGTACTTCCATGCATGGGCTGAAGATCAAAACTATGAGAATGATCATAAAGAAGTTGGTGATTATGCCTATTCTTTTTGTGTATCTTGGTATATAACTCCAGTAATAATTTTTTATTTAAATGTTCCATTATGGTATTTCAGGTTGTCATACACTACATCACCCTCCAATTCCTTAGAACGTGGATCTCCATCTGTCTCTCTGCAGTCAAAGAGTTCATCTAAGATAACTAAAAAGTTGGTACTACTCACTTTGTTTACCAATTTATGTTTATTACCAGCTCGACAATTTCTACCAGAATCACCGCAGGTATGTATAATTTACTGTTCTGGTACTAATGTTGTGGTTAAATGATGATGATTTATTTTTTTAGTTGAATAGTGGAATACGATATTTATATAGTCACTGTGCTTTTATGATAAAATAATATAAGAAAAATAAAATATCAAGCTTAACATGTTAAGAAATTTAACATTAGTAAAATTAATTTTTTCATGTTTCAGCTGTCACTATAGTTAGTTTGATTTTTTTTTCTTCCTATATTTTAAAATCTTTTGTGATGTCTTATGGATTTATTGATGTGTATTTAGATATGTGAAGAGCCGAAGTGATCAGCAGTTGAGAAATCCAGGAAGTGAGAGCAACACAGATGCCTGTAAACCTGAGGACACTGGGGATTCTAAAGCGCCAGTAGTTCCTTGTGGTCTTATAGCCTGGAGTTTGTTCAATGACACGTATGCCTTTTCCCGCAACAATCAGCAGTTGACCGTAAACAAGAGAGGTATTTCATGGAAAAGTGATAGAGATCGCAAATTTGGAAAACATGTCTACCCGAAAAACTTCCAGAATGGGGCTCTAATAGGCGGTGGCAAACTTAA
>BMAC01000427.1:891349-917037 GCA_014905375.1 Phtheirospermum japonicum | reverse complement strand
TTAAGTTTGCCCACCGCCTATTAGAGCCCCATTTCTGGAAGTTTTTCGGGTAAGACCATGTTTTCCAAATTTGCGTATCTCTATCACTTTTCCATGAAATACCTCTCTTGTTTACGGTCAACTGCTGATTGTTGCGGGAAAAGGCATACGTGTCATTGAACAAACTCCAGGCTATAAGACCACAAGGAACTACTGGCGCTTTAGAATCCCCAGTGTCCTCAGGTTTACAGGCATCTGTGTTGCTCTCACTTCCTGGATTTCTCAACTGCTGATCACTTCGGCTCTTCACATATCTAAATACACATCAATAAATCCATAAGACATCACAAAAGATTTTAAAATATAGGAAGAAAAAAAAATCAAACTAACTATAGTGACAGCTGAAACATGAAAAAATTAATTTTACTATGCTGGTAACTTTAACTCTTTTTCGTCATTTGGAAATAAACTCTTGTTAGTTGTTTGTCTTTTTCGTCACCAAATTAGACATTGTTGACTCATTCGAAAAGGTAATTTTAATAAATCAAAATTATTATCATTTTTGGTGTAGAAGTCAAATTGTATCCCGGTCAATTTGCTTTAATTCAAAACTTGTCAATTGATATCTTGTGATGAGTTGTGCATATTGCGTGAGTTGTACATATTTCCTGAATTATGTGGTATTGCGTGTAGGTATTCAATATGGAGGGACCTTATTCGGAAGATGACATTGATGTAGTTCGTAGACGTTGGGCCGAGTATTTTCTAGAGGTCATTACTTGAGGGTGCGACTGCATTTTATTTTGGTTTGAAGAACAAATATCTCTGATGAAACCTTTTTTTGTATGTGAATTGTGGTGATTGTTGTCTTGGACACTTGATGAATAGTGTGGTTTCTTTTGTTGTTTTGGGGTGCTTTGAAAGGATTGAGATATTGTAGTTGGTGTTTCCTTTGACTGGATTGATGAATATTGTAGTTGGTGTTTTGGGGTGCTTAAAAGGAATGATGAATAGTTTAGTATATTTTCGATTGAGATTTGGTGTTTTTAATATTCTATTATAATTTTTTACATTTGGAAAGACGAATCGTAAAACAAGGCTGATTACAAAAAACCATTCCAGATCGGTTTTTTAAAATTACCATTCTGGTAAGTTGTACAATCCAGAACGGTATTTGAAAAAACTGTTCTGGACAATTGTTCATTCCAGATCGGTATTTTAAAATACCGTTCTGGACTGTACAACTTTCCAGATCGGTATTTTTAAAAAAACCGATCTGGAATGTTCAACTTTCAGATCGGTTTTTTGCAAATTACCGTTCTGGAAAGTTGAACATTCCAGAACGGTATTTTAAAATACCGTTCTGGACAGTTGTACAATCCAGATCGGTATTTAAAATACCGTTCTGGAATGTTCAACATTCCAGATCGGTTTTTAAAAATACCGATCTGGAAAGTTGTACAGTCCAGAACGGTATTTTAAAATAACGATCTGGAATGAACAATTGTCCAGAACAGTTTTTTCAAATACCGTTCTGGATTGTACAACTTTCCAGAACGGTAATTGTAAAAACCGATCTTTTTATTTTTTATTTTATTTATTTATATTTTAATTTTAATTTTTATTAATTTAATATTTTAATTGGAAAAGACTTTCAAGAACGGTATTTTAATTACTGTTCTGTATTGGGGGACTTACAAGAACGGTTTTAAAAATACCGTTCTATAAAGTAGAAAAATGGACGGCAAAAAATTTTCATTTACGCGGTATTAAATTGATAAGACTTTTTAGAACGGTATTATAAAAACCGTTCTGGATTGACGTACATTCCAGAACGGTATTTTAAATAACGTACTGGAATACACACTTTCCAGAACGGTATTAAAATACCGTTCTGGATTGTACACTTTCCAGAACGTTATTTAAATACCGTTCTGGATTGACTCATAATCCAGAACGGTTATTCAATAACCGTTCTGGAATGTCTACATTCCAGAACGGTATTTGAATACCGTTCTGGAAAATCGTCTATCCAGAACGGTAATTTCAAAATCGTTCTGGAAAGTCTAATGCAAAACAGTATTTTAAATACCCTTCTGGATGCACCAGGATGTTCTGCTCTAGAATGTTGTTTCTGCACTAGTGTGAACTCTTTAGGTCGCTCTACTCTATCATTCACGAAGATTATTTTTCCATTTTTCTTTAATTTTTTTCTCTCTCCAGGTGCAACTCGCCGAACAAAAAAAATAAAAACCTCTCAACTCAAGAACAAAAAACAACAGCAATCAAATCCCCTAACATCAACAATAGAATTATCAATAAAATTGAAGTATAAAAAATCAGAAAAAGAAACTTACCATAAATTATGTCGGACGAAATGTAATGACTTTGTATTTGATGTGTTGTGTTCTCTGGTTTGAGGAAGATTTCAAATAATCTAGACAAAACAACCTTCCATCTAATTTTCCTTGCATGAATAATTTAATTATCAATCCCATGTGATTTACAAAAAAACATACAGGTTTTACCCCAAAATGGTGTAGAAACTGGGACCAAATGAAAGATAGATAGATCTATCTAAACTCTATTATTTCCCAAGATTAATATACCAATAAATTTAAGATTCCAATCTCCAAATTACACAATATTAACGAATGGGGAAATCATGCCAGAAAAAATACCAGAATAAAATAAAGCAACAATCACAAATATTAGTAGAAAAAAATAAAAAGCTAATTGCGTATATACAGGGTTTTTAAGTAAATCATAAATCCAAAATAAAGAGTGAAATATATATACTAAAATTAAATTGGTGCCATGGAGTAACTAAATAAGAGTAGAAGTGTAGAACTAAGAAATCACACGAAAATCCAAAGTATAACTATAACCAAATATTTTGGAACTTACCGATATTTGTTATCGGCTGGCAACAGAGACATATTAATTGGCTTGTTGTGAGTGATTTGTGACAGCGATGTAGGGAGGTTCAACGAAAAGAAGATTATTAAATGAATAACATTGAACAGATTCATGTGAATTAAAAAAATGATATTATTTTTATATTTAATTAGAACAAAAAGATTCCAAAAATATTTGTAAACATACAGATGAATCTTCAAGATTACTGTGCACGAATTTAATGCTCACACAAAAACTAAGAAATAGAATGAACAATACACTAACAAATATGATCATTCAACGAAATCAAATTTTAACAATAAAAAAACATGATACTTAATCTAAAAAACATTTGAAAAACTACATAATCGTTCAAAATTCCATCATCTACTAATCAAAAAAAAGCATAATAGAAAAGAAAAGAAAGGTTTACAAAAAAATCACGATATTTGGTTATATTGTAAATGTAGACTCAATATACTATAGATGATACTTCAATTATATTGGAATGTGGTTCCTGTGACAACTATGGATCCAAGAATTAATATATATCCGAACAAGTCAATATGAATTTGAATAAATAAATAAATAAATAATCATGAATAGCTAATATGTACATCTAAAAATAAATAGGTTGAAACAAACCTGCCAAGAATTGTAATTCAGTAGCACAAAAATCAATCGATTTTGTTCTTGCGAAAGGAGATGAAAGTTAAAGTTTCTCCATTAGAATTAAAGATTCTTATTTTCTAAAATAATTTGTACACATAACAACAGGAATAACCTGAAAAGAAATATGAAAATTATTTTAAAAAAGAAATTTGAAATAACTGTATAATTACATAAATATAAATCAAAAATTATAGAATGAAATCAATGAAGAAATTATGAATAATTATGAAAATAAAAAAGAAATGGGGAAATTGAAATTGCGGAATTAATATCAAAAGGGGGAAACTGAGACAAACTGAACAATTTACATAATACAATTAGGAATTACATAATTAATATCAAAAAACTGAACGAATAACCGAACAAAAAGGGAAAATTGAACAAGTGATCAATTATAGAATAAAATTAGAAATTACGGAATGAAATAAACGAAGAAAATTATGAAAATAAAAAATGGGGAAACTGAAATAAAACTCATCGTCGTCGTCATCTTCCTCGTCCTCCTCCCCCTTTCATTCTGCCTTCTCACTCATTTATCAATTTCCCGCGATTTCTTATCAATCATAAATGATAAATAATTACTCTTAAAAAAGATAATTGGAAAGGATAATAAAAAAGAAGTTAATGGTCGAAAGAGTTGTTCGAAAGAGGTTCATCATACAAAGGTCACAAATCTGAATCTGTAGAAAAAATCCGACAGCATATGTTTCAAACTGGAAATAATCATTTATGATGCACGGATGTACTGATCCCAATAAATCAATATACACTGTGAAGATCCTTTTGAAAAAGAAAAAGAAGATATCAAACATGAGAAAATAAAAAATGCTCGATAGCTTTGAAGAATTGTGGAGATAAAAAATATAAAACTACAAATGATGAGGAGAGAATAATGGATGCGTGAGGTTTATCATTTATGTAAAGATTATGACGTAATTTATGCAAATCTATAGATGGCCATTTTATTATGTATTAATGTGTAAAATTCCTAAATTAACTGGATAGAACAACCGAAATAAAAATTAAAAATATAAATAAGGAATGGATTTATGGGAGGGAGATCTCATTATTTAGCCAAAAGATTTATCTCCCCATTTCTCTATAACTAGTATTACACCCGTGCGTTGCACGGGGAAATAACTTAAAGGTGTAATTTATCAATCTTTTGACTATCAATGTTGAATGATTTATAATACATAAATAAGTGGTTATACTATTTAAACCAAAGTAGAATAAGGCAAAAGTTAAAATAACAAATTTGAAAATTTGAAGAATTAAACATTATATAGAAAATGGTTAATAAACATATAATTAATTGGTAAGTTGTAGTTTACAAATTTTGAAATACTTCCTTGTACACAACATTAATTGTATCATTTCTATGTTTGTTATCATCATCGCAAACCCCTTTCGGTTTAGTCACTCTTAATAATGCAACATATAATTTGACCACGACTGAAAACAAAATTTTTTAAGAAAAGTCTAACGTGAGATAGAGATTGACCTTAAACTTTATTAATTGTCATTGCATATGACACAATGTAAAATTATCGTTGTTGAGACTTAAAGGAAACTTATAATCCAATGGTGTTATGGTCATTCGTGGGATGAGTACTAATTCAACGTTGTTTCCTTAGAAAATTGTTGCCTCCAAAATATGATCACCGAATTTTGTAACAACTAATCTTGTTCTATTGAACAAACCAGGTTAATGATCAATATTTCTCAAAAACATGATTGGAGTACCAAATTCCATTCGTAGCTCATGACTCGGCAACCCAAAACACTTAGTTGTGTATAAAAACTTGGGTGAGTGGACATCCTGCAAAATATCAATGTTTGCATCAGATATGCATATATCATAAACTCTGAAATTTCTATATATACCTTGGATCTTCCTTTTTATTAGGAATCTCAATCAATACCGCTTGCATTAGGTCATTTATCTTTTTAGATAGAAATAGAAGAACGTGGACATGAGGAAAGCCTCGCTTCTGGAACTCGACAATGTGAATAAGTATATAAGATGAAAAGTTAAAAAAGAAACAACACGTCAATAAACAATAAATCGAAGGTGGATAGAAGTTTTAAATAAATAATTTTATTAAATGAATATTTTGATATGCTCACCAGAAACTATATTTTCAAATATTTGGTTATCACGTAAATCTCTAACTAAGTCGTCTAATTTTATTTTGAATATTCTTGAAACTATATCAGGACAATCTTCTGGCTTTAGATCACTGCTCTCGACAAACCATATAATCTTTGACATTTTGAATTGCACTTGAATGTTATGAATAAATTTTGATATCCAACCCATAGACAAATCACTACAGCATCTTGGTAATTAGAAATCATATATCGCGCACCACTGATAAATGTGGTTGGCAAGATAATTCTATTGACTGATTTGTACATTTTTGTATGTGATTTTCGGGTGTTTTTGCATTGTGTTTTGTTTGTTTTTACGTGTTTTAGGTTTATCTTTTTCTCATTTTTTTTTCCTTTTGATGTTTTTTGTTTCGTATCGTGTTTAATGTTTCTCTATTTTATTTTATAAGTAATAATCTGATTTTTCTTTATTTTCTTGTTTCAGCTCAAAATGAAGAAGACAGGATGAGCGACGTGCCGAAGTCCTGCGGACGCACGCAACCAGCACCCGCGTCGGTCGATGCACTGTCGACGCTTGGTCGATGCAAACTTGCAGTTGCGTCGATCTTGGATCGCGTCGGTCGACGCACTGCCTAGTCGACACGACAACCTTGGCATGCGTCGATGTCGACGCTCAGACCGCGTCGGTCGATGCTCCGGCAGTTTGAGCAGTTATTTTGGGAGAAACTATATAAACCCGTCATTTTAACTTCATTTGGTGTGCTGGAACTTGGGGGAAGGTTCAGAAATTGAAGAGACCCCTTGGTTCTTGCCCCCTTTCGATCACACGCATGATTTGGGTTGAAGAGTTGAAGATCGCAAGTTCAAGTCGTCATTTCCTCGTTTGTTCTTCGTCTTTGTTGTACATTTCAGTTCTTAAATGTAGTTTCTTAGATTTTAGATGTTAGATGGATTAGTTTGTAGTTTTTAGTTTTATTGCTAGTTTGAACATCGTTGCTTTCTTGCTTTTAATTCGTATTTCGTTTTCGCTTCTATATTATCATTCTCGTTAAGATTATGATGCTTTTGTGTAGTTCATTAGTTTAGTTACGATTTATTGAATATGTTAATGCTTGTTGGCTAGAATTTATTGTTCTAGTGCCTAGAGTCATTTAGAACCATCTCTCGGGATGATTCGATGCTCGATCGATGAGTCGGTATTGACAACCCTGACTCGTAGGTAAGGCACTCGATGAAATTCCCGAGTGATCGTGGAGAAGATTCTAGCGCACTAGAACCCTCGCTTTCTTAATCGTTTCAAGGATTTTGATTTTATTTAATTCTTAGCATTAGATGTTAGAAACCTCAAACCAAATTGGATCACGTGTTTAGTTTAGTCTTTTCTTTCGTTCTCTTATTCGTAGAACCAAACACCGGAATAACTTCCGATTAGTCTTCCTTGTGATTCGACTCGACTCCAATTTACTACCTACAGCTGCTCCGTTCTCTTGCGGAAGAGCTTTTTATTTTTAAAGAAAAAGTAGGTGTAAAAAGTTCGATTCAAATTTTGGCGCCGTCGCCGGGGAAGGCTAAAGGTCGCGATTTTTTGGTGTTTGCGCTTAGTGATTTTTGTTCATGTTCTTATTTGTTTGTTTTTGTTAGTGTTCGTTTGTGATTTTTATTTTTGTTTGTTTTTGTTCTTTCTGGTACGTTTAATCTCGTTTGTTGAGGGTTGTGCTTGTAGCCACATCTTTGAATATTCGAGGTTAATTCGACTGAAGATGGAAAACTATCGAGCTAGTTCACCATATGATGACCTTACGCTCCAACTTTTGATTGTCAAGTTCCTCCATCGTATTATGACCCGTATGCTCCGAGCGGTCAAGAATGGGCCCATACTTTTGACTATTCCAGCCCATGTCCTTCATATTTCTATAATCCAAGTATGGATTCTTATGCACCGTCTCGTGGCTATTATGATTCAGGTTTTGACGATTCTTATGCTCAATTCCCATTCTTATCAGAGCGTTGACTCGTATGCTCCACCATTTCAAGATTTTTATTCTTCAAGCTACGACGTTTACACTCCGCCCACCTCTAATGCACATACTCCGAGCGGCGATCTTTACGCCCCAGTTTCTCAAGATATGTCTGTGTCCCTTTTATCGGAATTAGAATCTTATACAACCAAGATTTTGGATTGGGTTCAACGGATGGATGAACGCATGGATCGCTTCGAGATTCAATTAGAACGACTTGTCGAACAGGCGTACGGGCTTGACCAACCTTGTCATGAGGAGATGCCTATCGTTGATATGGATGATTCCATATTGGTTGAGGGAAGTTCAAGCTCTGATGATCTTTTAAACGAGGTGTGCAAGGAGGTGCAGTTGGTAGGTGAGGCGAAAAAGTTGGAAGTCGGCATGATCTCTCTCGTGCTTTTTGAGGATGTTGTACAAGACTGTGTGGGAGAGTCGCCTTCGGGTGAATTTATTGAACCTCATGCCGTGCCGCCTGACGCTTTGTACGAACATGAGAAGGAGGTGTTTGAAGAGAAAGTTGAGAAGGCGCCTGTTTACCCTCTTTTAAGCCCAATTCTGACTTTACACGACTTTGAGGGCGTTGAGGCGGAGATCAAGGAAACGAAAGAGCATGGTTTGGTTGATAGACATTTCATTTGCTCGATGGATTTTCTAAGTCTTTCTTTGATCGAGGACCACCCCGTGTTACCATTATCCTTTGATATATTTGAGGTGATCGATTACTCGCGGTTCTGACCTCCGAAGCTAGTTGGAGTGTTCACCCCTCGCATCTCGAGACGTGCTTTTTGTGCCCGCCTTGGTGATTATCATCGCCAATTCTTGCTCTTGGAGAATACCAAGGCGTGGCACGATCATCATTTGTTTTTAGACCCGGGATGACATTGAAAGCAAACGTCGTCGAGCTTTTCACGTTAAAAAAGCGCTTCTTGGGAGGCAACCCAATTCTTTTAACTTTGTTTGTTATTGTATGTTTTTGTTTCTTTTGTTTCAGTTTCCCTTCGATGTTAAAGCCCGTTGGATGCTTTGGTTAGGATATTTAGACTTCCATTTGAATAATAGTGTAATTGTGGGGAATAAAGTGTAAAGAATCTATGAAGTGTCTTATCTCCTGTTCTATTCTTGTTTCGTTCTAACGAGTTGAATACTCTCTACTAGCCTCGTTTTCCAATACCCTCTATAGGACTTTATGTAGTTTTTCTTTTTTATTTTTGGAGACGTTAAAACTCCATGCGCTAAATTGAAGAATGCTATCAGTTGCACTTAGCAATGTAAGATCGGAGTCAATGAACTCTCTCTTTTGATTTTTGTAAATTATGTTCGTTTAGTACCTCGTCTGTATGGGTACTCATAAAAAAAGAAAAAGAAAAAAAGAAAAAGTAAAGAAAAAGAATAATAAAAATAATAAGTACAAGAAGATAAATCCTTGTAAGGGTTAAGTCTTATTTTCATTTTTATCTCTTAGATTGTATTGTTAAAGAAGTGTATAGATGACTGGGCTAGTCGGGTGACGACTTGGCGGTTTGTTCAGGGATAGACTTTGGACGAGGCATGGATGGAGGACGTGCATGGAGGTCAACTCATTAATTTTAGGTGTGCGGAAACTATTCTAAATATTTTATCTCAACGTTATAGTGTCGTCCTTTTAGTTGAAATTCCAGTCGATGAAATGCATTAACTTCTTGAATCATTTAAATGCATTAGTGATTAGGTCATCGGGTAGTTAGCTTTTCCTTGTCTACGTCTAGATTTGATTTTGCTTGAGGACAAGCAAAAAGCAAAGTGTGGGGGAGTTGATTTGTACATTTTTGTATGTGATTTTCGGGTGTTTTTGCATTGTGTTTTGTTTGTTTTTACGTGTTTGAGGTTTGTCTTTTTCTCATTTTTCTTCCTTTTGGTATTTTTCATTTCGTATCGTGTTTAATATTTTTCTAATTTATTTTATAAGTAATAATATAATTTATCTTCATTTTCGTGTTTCAGCTCAAAACGAAGAAGACAGGACGAGCGACGTGCCGAAGTCCTGCGGATGCACGCAACCAGCGCCCGAGTCGGTCGACGCACCGTCGACGCTTGGTCGACGCGAACTTGCAGTTGTGTCGATACTGGCTTGCGTCAGTCGACGCACTGCCTAGTCAACGCGATAACCTTGGCACGCATCGACGTCGATGCTCAGACCGCGTCGGTCGGTGCTCCGGCAGTTTGAGCAGTTATTTCGGGAGAAACTATATAAACCCATCATTTTCGCTTCATTTGGTGTGCTGGAACTTGGGGGAAGGTTCGAAAATTGCAGAGACCCCTCGGTTCTTGCCCCTTTTCGATCACACGCATGATTCAGGTTGAAGAGTTGAAGATCGCAAGTTCAAGTCGTCATTTCCTCGTTTGTTCTTCGTCTTTGTTTTACTTTTCAGTTCTTAAATGTAGTTTCTTAGATTTTAGATGTTAGATAGATTAATTCGTATTTTGTAGTTTTATTGCTAGTTTGAACATCGTTGGTCTCTTGCTTTTAATTTGTATTTCGTTTTCGCTTCTGTATTATCGTTCTCGTTAAGATTATGATGCTTTTGTGTTGTTCATTAGTTTAGTTACGATTTATTGAATATGTTAATGCTTGTTGGGTAGAATTTATTTGTTCTAGTGCCTAGAGTCATTTAGAACCATCTTTCGGGATGATTCGACACTCGATCGACGAGTCGGGATTGACAACCCTGACTCATAGGTAAGGCACTCGATGAGATTCCCGAGTGATCATGGAGAAGATTCTAGCGCACTAGAACCCTCGCTTTCTTAATCGTTTCAAGGATTTTGATTTTATTTAATTCTTAGCATTAGATGTTAGAAACCTCAAACCAAATTGGATCGCGTGTTTAGTTTAGTCTTTTCTTTCGTTTTCTCATTCGTAGAACCAAACACCGGAATAACTTCCGACTAGTCTTCCTTGTGATTCGACTCGAGTCCAACTTACCACCTACAGTTGCTCCGTTCTCTTGCGGACGAGCTTTTAGTTTTTAAATAAAAGTTAGGTGTAAAAAGTTCAATTCATTACCCACGCTGCAACCATTTATTTCACCGTGTACTACTGCATCAGAAATTATATTATACATCTCACTCTGGAACTCTTTTTTATTTTTTTGATATATCATAATCTAGCATATTCAATCATTGTATATCCATCAACTATGAACTGTTGTGTAAGCCTTTTGCAAGAGAGGATCGTAGGTAACTCGGTTGCCCTTTCATGTAAATCGGTGCGGGAAGAACTCCCTCTGGCTCACATAATTCCTTCCATTCTATCAGTTTTTGATGGTCAGCAAAAGGTATATCTTGTCTATAACTATCTTCACCGTGAGGAAATAATAGTTGATACTATAAAGCAAGGTAAGACGGATGCAACACATTGATATGTTTTAAATTGAAAGATTTTATTTCTAATATAATGTCCCTATAACCCATATGTTTCTCAAAATCACCAACAACTAAGATGGAAAGCTTATCGGCTTTGGGAAGATTATGCGTTTTTGCATCTGTGCCTATTATACCAATAAGACGTAATTTTATTTCGACAGCACCAACTTCGGGAAACTTGTCTTTGAAATTCTAAATGTCTTAATTAAAATATTTTCCCTATCTAACATGGATTTGAATTCAATTATAATTTCGATATGGGGATAGTTATTATCATTTCCATTTCTAATAAAATGTAAATAATAAAATACGAATAGTGTGAAAAATAATAAATTAATTCGAATAACCAATAATTCATGAAGTCGAAACTCATACATAACCGGATTAATTAGGTTTTGAACTTTGTTTGCAATTTCATATATATATAAAGTTGTTCAAACTCTGGTGTAGAACCTTCTTCTAGAATCAAACTCCCTATTAAATTATAGTTTTGGCCGTGCAAATGGAATATCGGGTGGTTAATTTCCAGTGTTCATACTGGAATCAAGTATTCCACCCATGGAAGTAAAAAAAAAACAAGTTTCTCTAAAAAAAGGTATATTTTTATCACTAAAACCGAATATTAGATCATATAAAATTTGTGGTGGCTTCTTCAAATGAGGCAAAACGATCTTTTCTTTATCACAACATGTAGAGTATGTCGGTATCGTAGTTTCAACACTTGGGTTTAATCTCTTGCCATACTAAAAATAAATTAAAAAAAGGCCACATATGAAAGTATGATCACCAATATCCCCATAAACTGTTCGATAATAAATTTATACAAATGACGGTGTCATTGAAATCAATAAAAGTTATAAATATTATAAATATAATTACCATCTATATGTGAATTAAATAAACTATTTTAGTGTATTGTTTTAAGAAAAAGATTGGAAGTTACCATCATCAAAGAATTTATGTTTCTTGGGGTACCGTTTACGTGAAGGTTTACAAAGTGTTGTAGTCACTTCGTAAAAAACTTCTTCTTTGAAGGAAGAAAGCTTTGGGACTGATTCACTGACTTCATTCTCAACTACTTCAGTTATTTTTGCACTGCTAATTCTAGTAGATGATGCGGAACCTTTTAAATATCACAAAGGTAAATTAACAAATAAAAAAAATTAATTAAACTAATTAATCATCCATTGAAAATATAATATTGAATAAAATATGAATGTTTTGAAGTTTACCCTTTTTAAAAGTAGACTTCAGAAATGGCCTTCCTACTTATTGCGTGATAGTATTTTCTGTTACAATATTAAAAATATTAGTTAATAGAAAAATCTATTATGTATTATTATATAAGTAATATGTAACGTTAAAAATATATTAAATAAGTATTACATATTCAAATTACTAATTATACAGAAATATTTAATTATATTGTATTGATAATATTATTTCAAAATTTAAGGTTTACCTTCAAATTAAGGTAATTTTTCTAAAAAACCATGGTGATATGAAATAAAATAAAACAAAAATATATTAAGAGTTCCAAATTTGTGTAATATATCAAAGCTAATGGATAATAGTTATTTAATGAGTACCCATTATTATATATAACTTTAACGTGTAAAAGAAGTAATAATTTAAACTGCTATAGTTGTTATAAACATTCAACTTCTTAATGAAATATAAAATTAATATGTAAATGAATAAGTAATTTAAACTATCACCGTTATTAGAAATGTTCAAGTTTTTTGGTGGACGTCCTCTTCTTGGTTTAGGAGTAAGTTGATTATGTGTCAAATGAACTACAACGGATGCACTATTGCCCATTTCTGTCGATAAGACTGAAAATTATCTACATTCACGGCGAAATTTATAATCCACTCATATTCTTTTCATAAAATATTTTTACTACTAATTATATTTCAATTAAAAAAAATATGTCGAGTCATATTAATTTAAGATATTTCCTAAAATTTATGAATTTAACTTATATAAATTAATCAATTATAATATTATGTTATATGAATTTATCTCGTAGAATAACTATTGGGTTGTATATAATAAAAAGAATATTCAAATATCTTTAGGGTTAGAGTATTAGTCTTTATATTGGATATTATTATGTCAAAATTATAGTAATCATCTCTCTAAATCAAATATATTTTGATTGATTAAAATATATCAAAATAATTGTAAGAGTAACCCAACCAACTCTCAAAATACCATTACTAAAAATAAATCTGAACAAATATTATATAATATAATTTGCTAAGGTACATAGATAATTATTTCAGTTTTTTAATGATAATTGTTAGAGTAAATAGAGACTTTCAAAACCAAAATAAAAAAGAAGCTTATATTGAAAAAGTTGGATTATTGTTCGAGATTGTTAAAGCACATAGAAACTTACATCCAAAACATTAATTTTTATAGAATGACGCGGAATACTACAATAATAGTTTGCAATAAAAACTAAAAATAAGCACAAAGTTACAATTTAAAACATATAAGATCATAAAAAGAATGACATAATGAAAGTATAAAGCAACATAATTGCAAGAGTCTAACTAAACGATTTAAGGTTTTGTCATATAAATGTGTGGATCTTACCTTTTTCATATATCATGATGATTAAACTTATTATTATATATTGTTATATATTGATTTATATCATGATATATGAAAATATGACACAGATTATACGTGGGTGAAATATATTATGATAATCCATACATTAGTAGATACACTATGTTGATTACCATACCATCTATTTTACCATATTAAACGACATCAATTAAGTTGACTAATACAAACCTGACATATAAAAAAAAAACATAATTGTATGTTCAATTAGCGTAATAATAGATGTTTCATAGTTATTCCAAGAATAAACTAATGATTGTTGGATGTGAGACTCTTTTTTAATTAAAACTAGTGCTTAACCCGTGCGATGCACAGAGCGAATTGAAATGGATGATGTAAATTCATTCAATGTAAGTGTAATATTATTAATTTATTAATATAATATAATAACTTAAAATACCCAAGTCATGATTTGGTCAACACGAGCAAATCTAAAACAAAAGGCGTGGATATACGCACCTCGTTTTATTTATTAGTTCACCCTACTAAAAATGTTATCACAAAAATATCAATATTATTCTTAAACCCTACACCCCCAAATACTTCATCTCCTTCAACTCTGCACCACCACTCCAGTCACCGCCCATCATCGCCGTCTATTGAAGAATATACAAAATATGCACACAAAAATACGATGTCGATGACGTGCCATTGAAGAAAGAAAAAGAAGAAGAAGAAATGCCTTGAAAAAAGTCGTTTGAACCAAACTTTCGAACACAAAGTATGTTTAAATAATCGATTCGAACACAAAATACAACTGCGAAAAATTGATTCGTACACAAACACATGTTCGAAAAACTTATTTGAACGCCCCCTTTAAGGCTTGTTCGATTTTTTTTCGAACAACGTTGTATTGTTCGATCAAAAATTTCAAACACATGATATATGCTCGAGACACCAGAGACAAACACCCCTATTTTGCATCTAATTCTTACCCTTTGTCACCCAGATCCATCACTTACCTTTCACCACCCATCACGTTTTTTCTTCTTCCTGTTCGACGGTGGCGGCGACTGTGTGATGGGCGATGATAATGGCAGAGTTGGAGTGGTGGTGGAGGGTTAGAGAGGATGATGTGTTTGGGGGTGTATAATTTGGCATTTTTATTGATTTTTTCTTATAGGGGTGAAATCATGAATAGATGAGGTGCCTATATGCGCACCCTAAAATAAATTAAAGGTAAATAACTCCACATTCATATATTATGAAACAACTTTTTGCATACTACATTATACATCAAATTATAATTTAACTCACATGACAATAGTTTCAAACTCTCCCATTTAGTTAGTCGCGAAACAATCATATCAGTCACTTTTATTACAAATCATTGAGTCCATCTCCTTGTTTAGTCTTTACGTCAAAGACAAAGTGAAGATCTTATAATAAATAGGGGCTTTTCTAATTGTCGGTATCCGTTGTACTTGTTTGTCAACATGTACACGAAAGTTTATCATTAGATTATGTCATAATTCAATCACATCAATCTGTTTGAGTACAACTAAAAAATTTAGTTGTACTTTAGTCGTACTATGTTGTACGTTTTATTTTAGTTCTAATTTATATCAACATAATTATAAAACTATTAAATAAATATCTTAAATAAATATTTAACCAATAAAAATATAATACTTGTTATATAAATTTGAAAAAAAAATTAAATTTAACTAAATAAATACAAAAAAAAAACATATTTAGATTAGAAGTATATATTAATTAAATTAAAATTAAAATTTCACAAAAATCATATATATTATAAATTATATAAAGTAAATCCTAAAATATTTTAAAATTGGATTAAAATATTATGAATTCTATATAATTATTTAATAATAAAAAAAAGAAATGTTATAAAATAATAAAATAAATCGTAAAAGAATATTAAATATGTTAAATATATATAAGAAATATATTTTATATACAAATACTTATCAAATAATTTTAGAAAAGTGATGAAGATAGTAATAGTTTAAATAATATAAAATAAATTTTATTTCACAATAATTCTATAGAATAAATTAAAAATAATTTAAATCCTGAATAACCAATTACTAAATCCTAAAAGTAACAAAACACACTTAAAATGTTATAAATAATAAAATAATCAAAAATATGAATTTAGTTAAATAAATATAACATATATGTTTTAATTATAAATGATTCTGAATAATTTCTAAAATTAAATAAAATATAAATATAAATAATATAATAAAATAGTATAATACAAATATGAAATTATTTTGAAATCAGATAAAAATATAATAAAATCATCATTAATTTCAAAATATTTATTTTAAATACGTTGAAAGAATAAATTGACGATAATGATAAAGCAAATTAAATAAATATATAAAATTTAATTTTTAATAGTTTTTTATCTATTGAAAGTTAATAATAAAACAATAAAAAAGATCAAGAAGTTATAAAATATAATAAAACAAATCTTAAAATATTTTAAAATATAAATTAATATACTTAATTAATGTTATATTATAATAAATCATCTCCTCAATCTGGAAAAAAAATATATAAATATTTTAAAAATATAAAAAATACTACAAAAATAAAAAAAGAAATACCAAATAAACGAGGCATCATATTAAAATATCAATTGAGGGCCTTTGTATTATAGTTATTTTTTTAAAATCAGCCCGTTAATTGACTCGAAATAGCCAATGAGTAATTATGCACCAAGTCATCGAGTCAGTTGATGAACCCGATAATAAATTAAAATTTATATATAAATTTCAGTTTATACGAAAGTAATTATATAACCAAGAGTAATAAATCATTTATGTGCTGATTTCTAATGTTAAATACTGAAAGTCGTAGTAATTAGTCACAAATTATTAATATACAAACGTTCATAAATAATTATTTAGTTAAAAATTTTAAAATAATGTATTGAATTCTTTATATTATACGATTATATAATCATTTATTTGTTCTGCCCACATATAATTTTGATTTCAAATATTAATCAAATAATTGTATAAAGTTAATTAACTTTCACTTATGTTCATAATATAATTTTTTATTTTTTTTTTAGGAAAACGAAAAAAAAAGTGTCATTGTCAAGTCTTTGACACGTTTCGGGTCAAAAGGTTGGGCCATCCGAGTTTTACTCGAGTCACATATAAAAAACTGAAAGACATGACGCTATTAGGTTTGTCCTCTATCACCTGGTCTGGTCAACAAATAAAATTATGGAAGAAAAGACAAGTTCTCGTTACCGATTATAAATTATTTTTGTCTTTGTTGCATCAATTTTCTAGTTGTACTCATACTATCTTTTTTTTAGTTAACAAAATTATTAAATAATTTTTAAAATCAAATTATAAATTTTATATTTTTCCCAATTTTGTTTATATTATATTATATTTCTTATAATTTTGATTGTTTTTTATTTTTATATTTAGTAAATAATTTTAAATAACTTAATGGTACTTTTTTTTGTAGCTATGAATTCATATTTAATTTTATAATATTAGAAACCTTTTGGTTTATTTTCTATTTTTTTGTATTTATTAAATAAAATTTTTTGTAATTTATAATATTAGTAACTTTTTTGGGTTTTGCAGACTTATAAACTAATTATTTAGATTTATTTATATATTATATATTTATATTTTATTTTTCAGATTTCTTATATACACACACACATAATATTTTTGTAGTTGCTATTATTTTTATTTTTATTTTTATATTTTTATCGATTTTTTTTTATTTTTATATTTACTTAATAATTTTATAGAATCTAATTATGACTTTTTTGAGTTAATTTAACTTATTTTATAAATTTTCTCTTTAATTTTATTTGATTGTTAAATTTTTGTTTTTGTTTCATATTTATGAAATAAATATTTATAGTTTAGTTATAACTTCTTATATTTTTATCTATATGATTTTATTAATCCAATTTTATTAAATCATTTAAAAATATTTATCTTTTAATTTTACTTTTTTGGGTTATTCAAATTTATTAACTAATTATTTACATATATTTATATATTTATTTTAAATAACTTTTTATATTTTATATTTTCTTCAAAGGAAATTATATTGTTTTTTATTTTTCTCAGGTTTTATTTATTATTATACATAATTCTTCTATATATTTAATATTTTTTTACATAAATCATAATCTCCACAAGAATACTTACATAAATAATAAATATGTATACTACAAATAGTAAGTAAAATGGGCGGGAAGATTTTGAGAAATGTTTTTAGAAACGCTAGCCTCTATCTANAAAAAAAACAACTCTTTATTTATATTTTCCTTACAATATTATTGTTCCAATAATTTGACAAAAACATATAATATTTGAAGATCTGATGTTGACATCTCAAAAACCTAATGAAATGGTTTGAAAAGATACAAATCTAAAGGAATGCATCGTCCGAGTAAGTGTTGACTGTAGTACGATTAAAGAAGTTGAAAGCATATTTTTCTGCACCGAACTTGAACATTGTTATAGTTTTTGACACCATGACATTTGGCAAAATATAAAGACCACCTACAACAAATATGGGCTTAAATTTCACAATATAACTCTTGGGGACTATTGTGTTAATAACATCACCTTAAAAATTGCAAATGAATTAAAATAGTAATTTAAATGTAAATATATGAAGAAACATAAACAGAATTAGGTACAACTATCGTACAAAGCGGTCTTTGAAAACGCAATTGCAACTAAAAGGTTCAGTACTCTTGCCAAATGCATTAACGTCATAAGCCCTCACAAGACGTAGTTTGAGAGCCCATTGCGTTTTGGTGGGATTTAGATCGTTCACCAGTAAAAAGGTTTGTGCCATTGGAGAAGAAATATAAAGAGTTGGGTAATTTACTTGTCAACTTGATTGTATGAACTCTTTATTTGATTTTTTCTCAACTATGTAAAAATCAATATATAGAGAGAGTTATTACATAAATAAGATTTGTAATGAATAAATAATGTGGAATGCATTAATTAGTGGTACACAAAGTTGACTTTCCCTGTGAACTTCTTATCATCATTCCATAACATGTAAATTGTTGATTGTAATTAAATCATTCCATTACATGTGTGTATCGGGTTTAATTAAAGTAAATTATTGATTGTAACTTAAATTATGACTGCTAATTTATTTAATTGTGGAATGTATCTACCTGACAACATGGTAATATTTGTTCGTGGTAAATACACTAAGTTGAGTTTTCATAAGAGCTTATGATATGTAATACTTATGTTATAAAGGTAAATTAAGTCATTAATTGCAGCTTAAATTATGGTGAGACTAATTAGTTCTTTCTAAAAATCGATTATGATGAGGCTTATTGATTTTAACCCGAAATTTTTGTTGGAAACATTTTGATGAATAATTTAATTATGAAACTTCCTAAATCATTATTGGCAATAACAATATTTTTTTTTTATAAAATATAATATTTACCAACCAATATAATAGTTTGTCAACATATAATAAAATTATTATCATATTTGGTATAATCATAGTAGGACTTTTTCTCATATTTTCCAACCAATAATATTTTCATATTTGATATAATCATAGTAAGACTTTTTCTCAATACCATACTTGGTGAAAATGTTTAAGGCAAAAACAAAATTACCACTGTACTTTAACACCAAATGATCATCGGCAATATTATTATTTGAGTTGATAAATTTATCGAAACCCTCAGTAAGATACACCTTTTGATCAATCGTTGTCATCTTTACAGACCATGTGTTCCCATGACAGTTACGTAGTTGGACAAGAATATGCAGGTTGATTTGAAAGTATGATGAGTAGTAATTTGGAATATACTGCAAGAAAATGTATAAATTGTATGATTATTAGGGGATCATTTTGAATTGTAAGAAATCCATGATGTGGATGATTTTTTTAAAAATATAACCAATGTTTTCTTAGAGAAAAGCTTTTCCTGAAATTCCTCAATTGTCGCTCCAGAAAACTTCTGGAAAAACAAATAAAATTCAATTAATGATTCGTAAATATAATATTGTACTACCAAAAATAATAGATGTATGTATAAAAAGATAAGATTAAAAAAAACACCATTAACATTGATCGACGAATCCTCAACGCGCTATTTCGGAATCCGTCTCCGCAAGAGTACGGAGCCGGTTGTAGGGCGGCGAATTCTTCCCGAGTCGTGTCTCTCGAGGATGGATGTTATCGGCATATTGGTTTCTTATTTGCTCTTATTGTCGGTTGAAACTAAACTTATCTAAACTAGGAAAGCGATAGTCATTGATTTGGATTTGGTTTCTATAACTAAACTTTTAATTTAAATAGAAGTTTTAAAAGCATTAAAATACGAAAAGGAAATTAAAGCTTATTTTAAAAACGATTAATCTAAACTAGTTAACTAAGAAAACTTATAATTTAAATTAAGGAAAATGGAGGGAAAATTAAAGTCTAGCTTATTTGAAAAGTCAACATTTATATAACAAAAATTAAAGTCTTAGAAAGGAAGATTATATAAAGCTTCTAAAAACTTAAGAAACTGATCTAAACAACTTAACAACTTAAAAGCATAAGTTCAAAAGCTAGAAAGCTATGAAATGAAAATGAAAGTTTTGATAATCAAAATAGCAACTAAACCATGATCCAAGCATCAACACAAGATTACAAGAAATAACATGAAAATAAAACTATATTATAGAAAGATATTACCAAATGTATGTTTCCACAAAAAGCTTGAAGGGGAAAGCTTGAAATCTTAACAATGGAGATGGCAAACCAAAGCTTGAACAACTAGTTAATAGAGATCTAACACTTAACTAAGCTATTACTAATTACTAGGAATTAATACATATAAATGGAAAAAAAAATATGAAAAGGAGTTTTTTGGGAGCAAGAAGCCTGAACCAGACCCTTGCTGCAAGTTGATCAAATGAAATGACGTCTCTGGTTCTTTATCCTTCACAAAGGGGCAAATTCGTCCAATAGTGGTGAAAAATCTACTTTTCAATCGATCGACTGTAAAGCAGTCGATCGACTGCGCTGTCAAAACGGCCAAAAGTCCCTGGAATCTAGTCGATCACGGGGGATTCCAGTCGATCGACTGCAGTCGATCGGCCACGTCGGCAGTCGATCGACTGCGTTGTCCAAAATGGCCGAAATTCCCTGGAATTCAGTCGATTTTGGAGTTCCAGTCGATCGACTAGAAGGGCAGTCGATCGACTGAACTTCTAGTCGGTCGATTGGATTGCTGCACCCGGCTCGATTCCTCGTTCTCTTCACGTCCGCCGATTTATCGAGCCTCGTCCGTTGCGCTTCTTTACTTGTCCATCCATTCCCGAGTCGAGTGAAAATGATCCCAAACAAGCGCGGGCCCCGCTAAGACGTCCTACGGCCAAGAGAAAAACAAAATAGTGAAAAACTACGAAAACTAATAATAAAACGTACAAAAATACGAAAACCTAGAAATAACAAAAAACGGCCAACTCGACTCCTAAAACACCTAAAAGCAAGCAAAACACACGCAACGTGATACAAAAACGGTAAGAAAAATATGTACAAAAATGTGCAAATCAACCACCCCACACTTAGAACGGTTGCTTGTCCTCAAGCAAAACTAACGTAAAATTACAAGACTACCCCCGACCAATCCTAACTAATGCACGAAATAATTCGAGACGTCGTACGCCACGTTGCTTGTTAGCTTTGGCTAAAAGGACGTCAATGTGCGTTGTTAAGGAAATTTAGATCGACTCCCGAAATCTAAAAGGACTTAAACAATCCACCAAGTCGGTCTCCCCGTCCTTGGCCCGGCTAAGGTCTATCCACGCTCGAACCGTTAATCGGCTCCCTACTAGCCAAAATCATCTACGCCTCTCTTTAACAAATATATACTAAAAAATCGAAAAAAAAGGAAAAACGTGCTACTCAACAACTTCAAGGATTTATAACGTATCCTTGTTTATTCGTCTCTTTTTTTTTTCTTTTTCTCTTTTTTTTTTGTTTGGTACCATAGACGTAAGGTACTTCAATAGTAAATAAAGATGAAAATACGAAGTTTTCGGCGACTCCGATTATTCGTTGCTACTAGCAACTTACAAGATTCTCGATCGAGCA
Organism: Phtheirospermum japonicum; assembly: GCA_014905375.1. Taxonomy (NCBI): domain Eukaryota; kingdom Viridiplantae; phylum Streptophyta; class Magnoliopsida; order Lamiales; family Orobanchaceae; genus Phtheirospermum; species Phtheirospermum japonicum. Next base: position 895,222 of record BMAC01000427.1, on the reverse strand, counting down.
CATGGAGCAATTGACGACTCCAAAATACAAAACAAAAACCTATAGAGAGTGTTTGATGACGAGGGCTAGTCGAGGCACTAGTTCTAAACGAGCACAAGGATAGCGAGCTAAAACCGAACGGAGATCCCAACAAGATAAACCACCTAAGTCCACTATATTCGATCGAAAATCTAAACACCCTAACAAATCATCAAAACCGCGTCACTTCGCCAAGGGTCCAAGCAATAATAGCACACACGTTACTCAAATTAACACAAGCAAGCATACGACGAAATCAAAAACCTAGGACGAACTCGAACCACCCCACACTTAAAACCTAGCAATGTCCTCATTGCGTATTTAAGTTAAGAAAAGCAGTAAAAAGGTGTAGGGAAAAGAGAACGCCCCTATGTCCGAGCTTGTGTCGTCGTGGTTGTGCAAAAGTCGTCGCCGGGAGCTGAGGCAAGCAACAAGCTATCTACGAGGTAAGGCAAGGTGGAAATTTTGCACAAAAATAAACTATTTACAAAAACGAAAATCTTTTTGAGTTTTTGAATTTTCTAATTTGTTTGGATTTTATTTTTCAAATTTGTTTTATATTTTGAGAATATATTCAAAGAAAATGAAATTAAACTATATACAAAAACGAAAGCAATTAAAAGGATTTTTTTTTAATTTTGGCAAGAGTCGAGACGAGAAATAAAAGAACATAATCGAAAGATAAACAAAATAACACACAAAAACAATAAACAAATAAAATAAACAAAGGATAATCTAGGAGATTTAACGACGTCTCCTAGGTCGGGCACGGAGGGTCGCGTCCTCGTCTTCCTCCTCCACCTCCTCGTCCTCATTTTCGTCGTCGCCGCTGTCATCGTCGTCGTCTTCGTCATCATCCCGACGCATCCGACTCTCGACCAAAAGGAGCCGGCTATGGAGGCCGTGGAAAGCTCGGTCGTTTCTTGCCTGCCCCTCGTCGAGCCGGTCGAAACGGGTGTTGAGATGGTCGAAATGTGAAAACACGGCTTGTTGGAAATCGTTCCAACCCATCTCGGGACCCGAGTCGGTGCTCGGGCCTCCGTACTGCGGGAATGCCACTTGGCTCGTGCCCGCTCCATGATGCGCGCCCGAACTGGTATTCGGGACGTCGCCGGCCTCGCCTCGTTCATTCTCCCGGTGGCGTTGGCGTCTAGGATTTGGGTTCGCCGGGTTTGTCAGGGCTCTCGGCGTTTTGAACGTCAACTCCATAAGATCGACGCTTATCATGTTGGCCGCCTCGGCCTCAAACCCGAAGTAGCGGGCAAGAACGGTGATCATCGGCCCCATGCCGACTCGGGCGACACTTCCTCCTCTCATCTTCCGAATCCCTCGAATTTGTCCTCGGATCAACGGGAAAAATGGGACCGGATGTCCATTGCATAAGCACCAAAGCACGTAAAGCTTGTGATGGGTGAGGTTGGTGCTCTCGTGCTTTCCCATCAGGACGTGGGCAAAAAATTTGTAGGCCCCAAGCAGTGCCAAGTCGACGATCGCCAACGCCGAGTATCGATCCCAGGTACCATGTCCGGACGTGATACTCCCCCAAAACATATCCGCATGAAAACCACTCGCCTGCGTGTACGAGTACTGTTGGCAGTCAAGCCCGAGCACCTCTTGGAGAACCCCCTGATCGATCCGGTGCTCAATTCCCCCACAACGGACATTAAAACCCCCGTCATCGGTCTCCTGGTATGAGGTGAAGAAATCGAGCACTAACTCCCGATAAGCCGGTGCCCGGAAAGACGCGAACATTCGGCCATTCATCGCGTCGATGTAATGGAGTAGTCGGGTGCCGAACCCGTCAACGTCCCCGTTCGCCACCCATTCGTCCAAACGCTCGATATTGATAAAGCGAGGGGTAGCGAAATGTCGCTGGGAAAGATTTTGAAAAAGCTCCCCTTCATATGTGGAGTAGACGGGGAAGGGGGCACCGTAAGCTCCGGCGATATTGGGGTATTGGGGAAGGTTGAAAATTTCATCATCGGAGTGGCCATCCATAGTAAAAGAGGGGAAAGTATGAACAAAATTGGACGGATTATTGTAGTGAAGGGTTCTAAGAATCGAAAGGAACGAACGAGAATGGAAAAATGGGAAAAATTCAAACCAAACGTGCACTGGAGCATTTCGTCGAACACTTGGTGGGCAAGCTTTTTGAGTATGGAAATATATGAAATTGGCTCCCGAATCCTACCCAAAAATGCAATCAACAATCACAAATATTCCCAAGAAATTGGTTCAAGCGAATTACCTCGAAGAATCGGTTAGAAAGTGGAACGAAAAACCGAGCTTATCCCAAGGAGAATTTTGAATTTGGAGAGGAGAAGAAAAATGAAACCTCCCGCGTAACTGCCCCGTTCGATCGACTAAATTCGTTTTCCCCCTCTTTTTTTATTTTTCTGTTTTTTCTCTCTTTTTTTTTTATATTTGCAGCCTCCCCCCTTTTATTTTTTTCTTCTCGGTCGATATGTGTGGTTGGGGGAGGAAGATCGACTACTGTTATATAGAATCGCAGGTCTCTGGGCAGTCCGGGTAGTCGATCGACTGCCCCGTTCGGTCGATCGACTGTAGTCGATCGTCTGCCGACAATCGATCGACTGCTCTTGTCAAAAGCTTAAAAATTTCTGGAATCCAGTCGATTTCTCCGTGTCAGTCGATCGAGCGCCAGTCGATCGACTGCTCTTGCAAAAAACTTGAAAATTTCTGGAATCCAGTCGATTTCACCGTGTCGGTCGATCGTGCTCCAGTCGATCGACTAACAGTCGATCTGCCTGTTCCCCGTCAATTGACTGATTTGCCAAACAGCTTGAAAAACTCTGTAATCCAGTCGATTTGAACCTGTCCGTCGATTGGGCAGTCGATCGACTGCATACCAGTCGATCGACTAGGTAACCAGTCCATCGACTGCATTCCAGCAGCCAACCTCCATTTTATATCCTCTTTTCTCCCAAGACTCCAGAACTTGAACCTACACAAACCCCAAAACTCCATTAACACTACTTAAAGATAGAATATACACTAAATTAAAAGAAAAACAAGAAAAGAGTTAGAAAGGGTTAGAACGTCGTGGGTTGCCTCCAACGTAGCGCATTTCGTTAACATCGTTCGCTCGACGATCCTGACGATCAAGATCCCGTCGGGGGAAAAGTCACTCAGGTTCTCCTCCTCTACGATCACTGGCTCAAGAGCTTTTGTTTGCAACATTCCCTGCCGGTAAGGTTTGACTCGGGCGCCATTCACTTGGAATTGCTCGTCCGTCTTTGGATCGATTAACGTTACGGCCCCAAATGGGGATATCTTCTCGATTTTGAAAGGCCCGCTCCATTTGGACATAAGTTTCCCGGGAAACATAGCAAGGCGAGTGTTATAAAAGAGTACTTGCATTCCCTCCTCCAACTCTTTCTGTACAAGCTTCTTATCGTGGAGTAGCTTCGTTTTTTCTTTGTACAAACGAGCACTATCAAACGCCTCGTTTTGTACTTCTTCGAGCTCCTCAAGTTGGAGTTTTTTTTTTCCGGCCTGCTTCAAATCAAAGTTACACGCTCGGATAGCCCACCACGCTCTATGCTCCATTTCCACCGGTAGATGGCACGACTTTTCATACACCAAACGATAGGGACTCATTCCAATAACCGTCTTATAGGCCGTACGGACGGCCCACAAGGCATCGATGAGCTTCGTTGACCAGTCCTTCCGGTTTGGTTGCACAGTTTTCTCGAGAATGTTTTTGATTTGGCGATTACTTATCTCGACTTGCCCGGCCGTTTGCGGATGGTAAGGGGTAGAAACCTTGTGCACAACTCCATATGCTTTCAACACTCACTCAAGTAGTTTGTTGTTGAAATGCTTGCCACCATC
>BMAC01000427.1:870699-881149 GCA_014905375.1 Phtheirospermum japonicum | reverse complement strand
AACTACCCAACTTATACCAAAAACAATAAGAAAAACAAGTTATAAACCTACTAAAAATAAGGACAAATAAGTGCTAATCACTACCCGTCCGTTGGCATCGATCACACCTCTGACAATGCTTGTGAGCATTCTTGAAAAGAGTGGGCCAATAGAAACCCGATTGAAGAACTTTGTAGGCGGTCTTTTGGCCACCGAAATGCCCTCCGACTAGATGATCATGGCAATGTTTCAATATCTCCTCTTTTTCCTCATACGGAATGCACCTTCTCAACATACCATCCTTCCCAATTTTGAACATATAAGGGTCATCCCAATAATACCCTCGACACGTGGCAAGAAACCTCCTCCTCTCGTGATGAGACAGGTCCGGACGGAGCACCTCGCTAGCAAGGTAGTTAGCAATATCGGCATACAATGGTGTGACGGACACACCGAAGAGGTTCTCGTGAGCTTGGTTTTCTCCGATGAGTGGGGACTCTTTCTCTCCATTCCCGACCTCCAAACGAGAGAGGTGGTCGGCGACTACGTTCTCACACCCTTTTCTATCCGTGATCTCTACGTCGAACTCTTGAAGTAGAAGGATCCACCGGATTAGCCTCGGCTTCGCTTGAGGCTTGTTGAAAAGATGGCGTAGTGCCGCATGATCGCTATGTATAATCACCCTCGACCCAACGATATATGATCGAAACTTCTCGAGCGAGTAAACCACGGCAAGTAGCTCCTTTTCGGTGGTTGTGTAATTTCTTTGAGCGTCATTAAGCATAAGACTTGCGTAGTAGACGACCCGGAGGAGTTTGTCGACTCGTTGCCCCAGGACGGCCCCCACCGCTTCGTGCGATGCATCGCACATTATTTCGAATGGGAGGGACCAACTCGGGGCTATCACCACGGGAGCAGTAGTCAGACTTTTCTTCAATGAATTGAATGTCGTTAGACAAGTACCATCGAACACAAACAGAACGTCGGCACTAAGAAAGTGGCACAAGGGGCGGCTAAGCTTCGAGAAGTCCTTAATGAACCTCCGATAGAACCCCGCATGACCGAGGAAGCTTCGCACTCCCTTCACGTTGATCGGTGGGGGAAGTTTCTCAATCACGTTGATCTTCGCCTTGTCGACCTCGATCCCTTTAGACGACACCACATGCCCCAAAACTATCCCACTTCTCACCATGAAGTGGCTTTTCTCCCAACTCAAGGTAAGGTGGTTCTCCACACATCTCTCCAAAACACTTGACAAATGGTCAAGACACTCGTCGAAGGTGGAGCCGTAAATAGAAAAATCGTCCATGAAAACCTCCATATACTTGTCGATCATGTCGGAGAAAATCGAGAGCATACATCGTTGAAAGGTGGCGGGTGCATTACACAAACCGAAGGGCATGCGTCGGAAAGCATATGTGCCAAAAGGGCACGTGAACGTCGTCTTGGATTGATCTTCAGGCGCGATAGCGATTTGGTAGTATCCTGACAATCCATTGAGGAAACAATACGAATGATGCCCCGCGAGCTTGTCCAGCATTTGGTCAATGAACGGGAGTGGAAAGTGGTCCTTCTTGGTGGCGGCATTGAGCTTTCGGAAGTCTATACACATCCGTCATCCGGTGGTTGCACGGGTCGTCACACGCTCGCCCTGTTCATTCTCAATAATGGTTATTCCGCTCTTCTTCGGCACCATGTGGACTGGGCTCACCCATTCACTATCCCCGACCGAGAATATCAAACCTTCGGCTACAAGTTTCAATATCTCGCCCTTCACAACCTCCATCAAGTTCGGGTTCAGTCGTCATTGGCACTCCCTCGATGGTTTCACTCCGTCTTGAAGGATGATCCGATGCATACAAGTGGAGGGGCTTATCCCCTTGATATCACCCAGGCTCCACCCTATCGCCTTCTTGTTCTTCTTCAATACTTCCACCAATCGTGCCTCGTCTCTCGGGGAAAGCTCGGCATAGATATCACGGGTTTTGTCTCTTCACTTTCCAAGTAAACGTATTTGAGATGGCTCGGAAGGGTCTTGAGCTCCGGTTTTTCCCAAAGGGCCTTCTCCACGCTTGATAACTCAAATATTTCTACCACCCCTTCCGATCGAAGCGCTCGCCACTCGTCGTCCTTAACATCCTCGTTCATAACCTCCCGAGCAGCTTCCTCAACTAGTTCTTGTATCGGGACGATCATAGCACAATCGGCGTGAAAGGAGGAAGGCAGAATTGTTCCCAAGTCATGGATCGAGAAATTTACCGTATCGCCCAGAACCGAGAAAGATAGCTTCCCATTTTTTGCATCGATTAAAGTGTTTGTCGTGGCCATGAAGGGCCGCCCGAGTAAGATAGTATGTTCTCGGCCTTCGTTTCTCTCTTCCCCGACGTACAATATTACAAAATCCACCGGCACGATGAGGCTTCCAACTTGTACCAAAACATCTTCGACCACGCCCTTCGGGTATCGGACTGATCGGTCGGCCATTTGCAAACACATCCTCGTCTCCTTGAGGTCGCCCAACTCCAATTGTTTAAAGATAGAGTAAGGCATCAAGTTGATTCCCGCGCCGAGGTCTAGCAGTCCTCGTGTCTCCTTTCCATTTCCGAGGGTTATCTTGATACAAAATCTACCCGGATCACCTTCTTTATGTGGGAGAGAATTGCTATAGGCAATGCTTGCCGCGTTCGATATGCATATCTTTTCATTCTCCTCGAATCGGCGTTTCTTAGATGTCAATTCCTTGAAGAACTTCGTATAAGCGGGAATATTTCGGATTATGTTGAGCAAAGGAAGGTTTATGTTGACCTTTGATAGCATCTTGTATAACTCGAGGAATTGGTCATCTTGCTTTGTCGGTCGGATACGGCTCGGATATGGAATCGGAGGTCGGTATGGTGCGGCGGACTTATGTAACCCCCCGTCAGCCTGGGACCCCTTCGCCTCACCACTAGAGAGTGATGTGGGAGAGCTAGGAGCGGCTACGAGCTCGTTCGAATCTGGAAGAACACGATCTTCTTGAACACTTGTTGAAGGTCCGTCGTCGGGTAGGGCGACCTTGTTGTCTACCACCTTGCCACTTCGGAGAATGGTCACGGCTTGAGCTTGGGCCGGTTGACTTGGTAGCTTTTCCTTGTCCCGTGCTCGTTTTAGTTCGTTGACATCCGTAGCCATTTCCCCATTTGCGTCTCCAAACTCAAGAGTCGTTTGCTTAGCTCGGTTAAGACGGATTCGATGGTTCAATTGTCGCGGGTGTCGGATTGTCTTGGGGAGCCGGGAACGGTGCTTGATGAGGCGGAAAAGGTGGTCGAGCGGCATATGGGACTTGGGGGGCGCATTTGTTGAGCTTGTTGTGCCATCGGGGCTCCGGGTGGAGTTTGAGTGTTCGTTGGTTCCTTCCACCTAAAGTTAGGGTGGTTCCTCCAACCGGGGTTATATAATGGGGCATAAGGATCGTTGTTGCGTGGGAAAACCTCCCCGAGTTGCTTGGTATCCTTGGACCACGTATGCTTGCTCGTCGAACTCGTTCGTTTGCCCGTAATTAATCGGGCACGCACTAGCTCCATGCCCCGGCATTCCGCACGAAGTGCACGTCTCTATCGAGCTCGGGTATGGCTTTGGTGAGAGAGGCTATTTGATTTTCTAGCTCGGCGATCTTACGGGCCCACTCGGGCTCCTCTTTTGTCGAGACCTCTTTCACGTGCTCCTTTCGTTCCAAAATACTCATGTGATGATCGTCGGCGGCCATGTTAACAAAGATGTCGTATAGTTCTCTCATCGAGCCGGCCGTGTCCCGCGATTGTTCACCATGCGTTTTGATGCGAATGCCAATCCGTTATAGAAGAACTGATTCAAGAAGTCGCCGGTAAACCGATGGTGTGGGCATTTAGTAAGGTATCCTTTGAATCGCTCCCATGCCTCGTAGAAAGTTTCGTCGCTCGCTTGTCGGAACGAGGCAATCTTAGGCTCGAAAGTCGGCCGTCTTCTCTTGAGAATAGTATTCCTCCATGAATCGTTCGGTGACCATATCCCAATTGGTAAGGGAGTCGGACGGCAATGTCATGAGCCAATCAACGGCCTTGTCCTTCATCGTGTACGGGAAACATCTCATCTTGATTTGGTCGATATGAATTCCTTGGCGTGGAAAGCTCGACACCGTATAGGAAAAGATACGTAGGAATTGCATAGCGTCTTCTTGCGGTAAGCCGTGGAACGTGGGTAGTCGGTTTAGGTCTATCGGCCGCAAATCGTATTCGAGAGCCTCGGGGCTCAATCGAATACAAGAGGAGAAGTCGCCCATGTACGGCCTCGACACCTCCTTGATACTATTGGTAGGACCCCTATCGGGGGTGGCGAAAGGGTGACCCGATATCACGAACGGCATACGGGTTTTCGTTGACGGCGGGCGCTCGTGGAAAATCTTGAGGTACCGGGTTTCGGAATTGAGGCACGGGCCCGGCCGGATGCGGGAATCGTGGCTCGTGCCCGTGGGGGACGTAGTGTGGACCTTGATGAAACTACCTCGGAACTTGGAACGGCGGTTGATACACGTATGGCGGCCCTTCGATGATCGGACCTCGGTAGGGCGTCCCGTGAAATTGAGAATTCGAACTTTGGGGGTCTTGGTTCGCAAAACCATTTCCCCCCTTGGTCGAACGTCGTCGCATAGACGGGTTGTGGGTCTTGAAGAGCCGCGGCTTGAGGTGCCAGCGTGGGGCCGGTCGATAATGGCAGGTGCGGAACCCCTTGGTTGTCGTGGGCAGGGGCAGGAGGCGTCGGGTTTTCGACCGGAGTGGCCATAGTTGGGTCTTCTATCACCGGTGATAATAAGGGAGGCAACGGGACGTCGGACGTGTCTCGCCTAATTGCGGCTCATGCGTCTCGTCGCAACCTCTCGGGGTTCGGCAAGAATGGAATCAACTCCTGTCTGAGCGATCGCCGACCTTGCATACACAACAACAACAAAAGATCACGCGTATCGAATGTAAAACAATTAACTAACTACTATTTACAATATACAATAAGAGCAATTAAGAATGTCATTGGCCTTAATCCATCCCCGGCAACAGCGCCAAATTTTTGATCGACGAATCCTCGACGCGCTATTTCGGAATCCGTCTCCGCAAGAGTACGGAGCCGGTTGTAGAGCGGCGAGTTCTTCCGAGTCGTGTCTCTCGAGGATAGATGTTATCGGCTTATTGGTTTCTTATATGCTCTTATTGTCGGTTGAAACTAAACTTATCTAAACTAGGAAAGCGATAGTCATTGATTTGGATTTGGTTTCTATAACTAAACATTCAATTTAAATAGAAGTTTTAAAAGTATTAAAATACGAAAAGGAAATTAAAGCTTATTTTAAAAAAGATTAATCTAAACTAGTTAACTAAGAAAACTTATAATTTAAATTAAGGAAAATGGAGGGAAAATTAAAGTCTGGCTTATTTGAAAAGTCAACATTTATATAATAAAAATTAAAGTTTTAAAAAGGAAGATTATATAAAGCTTCTAAAAACTTAAGAAACTGATCTAAACAACTTAACAACTTAAAAGCATAAGTTCAAAAGCTAGAAAGCTATGAAATGAAAATGGAAGTTTTGATAATCAAAATAGCAACTAAACCATGATCCAAGCATCAACACAAGATTACAAGAAATAACATGAAAATAAAACTATATTATAGAAAGATATTACCAAATGTATGTTTTCACAAAAAGCTTGAAGGGGAAAGCTTGAAATCTTAACAATGGAGATGGCAAACCAAATCTTGAACAACTAGTTAATAGAGATCTAACACTTAACTAAGCTATTACTAATTACTAGGAATTAATACATATAAATGGGAAAAAAAAATATGAAAAGGAGATTTTTGGGAGCAAGAAGCCTGAACCAGACCCTTGCTGCAATTTGATCAAATGAAATGACGTCTCTGGTTCTTTATCCTTCACAAAGGGGCAAATTCGTCCAAAAGTGGCGAAAAATCTGCTTTTCAATCGATCAACTGTAAAGCAGTCGATCGACTGGCAGTCGATCGGTCAAGTCGCATGTCGATCGACTGCGCTGTCAAAACGGCCAAAAGTCCCTGGAATCCAGTCGATCACGGGGGATTCCAGTCGATCGACTGCAGTCGATCGGCCACGTCGGCAGTCGATCGACTGCGTTGTCCAAAATGGCCGAAATTCCCTGGAATCCAGTCGATTTTGGAGTTCCAGTCGATCGACTGAACTTCCAGTCGGTCGACTGGATTGCTGCACCCGGCTCGATTCCTCGTTCTCTTCACGTCCGTCGGTTTATCGAGCCTCGTCTGTTGCGCTTCCTTGCTTGTTCGTCCATTCCCGAGTCAAGTGAAAACGATCCCAAACGAGCGCGGGCCCCGCTTGGACGTCCTATGGCCAAGAGAAAAATGAAATAGTGAAAAACTACGAACTAATAATAAAACGTACAAAAATACGAAAACCTAGAAATAACAAAAAACGGCCAACTCGACTCCTAAAACACCTAAAAGCAAGCAAAACACACGCAACGTGATACAAAAACGGTAAGAAAAATATGTATAAAAACGTGCAAATCAAACATAACTGTTGGTTGCTTCTTACCGATAGGAAAGATTGAAAAAAAAAGATATGGATAAAATGTTTACATAACAAAAACTAAAACAAAAAAAAAACTCAAAAAATAATTTGGAACCATATCTTAAATTAAAAAGGATAAATTAAAAAAGATATGGATAAAATGTTTACATAACAAAAACTAAAACAAAAAAAAAAATCAAAAAAATAATTTGGAACAAATATCAAAAAAGGATAAATTATAATAATTATTATCAACTTTTTAGTTGATAATAATTATTAATGATCCTAAATTAAAAAGAAACATATTCATGTCAATTGTGATCATAATGGTATGATGTGAAATGACATTATGCTAATCATGCGAAACTTTATAAGATTTTGATAAATAAATTCAACACATAATAACCAATTTTGTTTCTTGATATCTCGCAAGTGTGTGCTTTAGGACACTAACTTTTGGCTACACGTTCGACTCCATTAGACAAATAAACATGAGCACTGCATAAAAATGATACGCAGTAAAGTTATTATCCGTTAGATTAGTTAGTATCACAAAATAAGAAAAAGGATTAAAAACATCTAACTAATCAATTTGTATAAAGAACGTGAATACAAATAAACAAACATTAATACAATTCATATGTCATACCTTTGATAATGAGGGATCTATGATGTAAAATTTGTTTTATCATATTTTGAGATTTATAGTAGAAGCAGATATTATTCTATCAAATGGAGAATGTTATTATGTCGAAAATCAAGGAATTGGTTTGCATTAAATTTAGACTACCAAATTGAGACTATTATTACAAAAGTCAAATCTCATTGTATTCAATACATTAAAACATGTATTTGTTATTGGAGTATAGATGTACAATATAAAATAACAACAACAATAATAATAATAAAAATAATGAATTTTTATTATTATTAGGATTACCAACTAATTTGGAATTTTTTTAAAGTGTGTTTTTATCATGGGTTAGATACGACAATAATAGGGCGAAATACTTGGTAAATCTAATTTTTATTTTATATGCTAATTGTTGGAGTATATTAATTTCTTTATATATACAATAGGTACCAAATTGAATTTTGACTATTGTTACCAAATGTCAATATATGGAATATATAACAAATCAAAATTGAAGAAATTAGTTTATAATGGATTTTATCTACCAAATTAACAATATTATTACAAAAAAGGTATTATATTATCATGGGCAATGTTACTAAACGTACACATCCACAATTGAAGTAATAAACTAATGAAAAAAATATGTTACCAAATATATAGCAAAAATTAAAGTAATAAATTAATTAAAATGGAGAGAAACAATTAAAACCAAAGCATAAATCATAAAAGAAAATTATAAAAAAAGGTAACTTTCATAGGCGGGAAAACTAAGATTCTTCACAATATTTTCACATTATTTTCTAATTTTTTTTCTCTCCTGCCAAGTCCCTATGTGGGAACTAGGAACCAACATGATCCATAAGATCATTAATTTTTGATGGTCAAGATTGTTTCAATTAATTATATAATTAATATATATTATATGGATGAAAAGGGTTATATATGTAATTACACTAAATATAATTAAAACCATTAACCACCGTTTATTTCTAATTTTAAAGTCAATCTTCATTAAGAAAATATCATGCAATTAATTCGAGTTTTGGAGACAGCCGTTTTTTTTTACTGAAGAACTAATATTTTTGAGAAGAAAACATCATAAATGCATGTTACAATAAATATCTTAAACGCATGTCACACAAATATGGACGTCACATATAATAAAATATCCATTTGCAGCATGGCATAAGACTGTCAAATACTCAGCATACTGTCAACTTATATTTTTGGCAACCTGCTTATTTTATATTCTTGCTTATACATTCGTTTTATACCATTACATATATTATATATAGCATGTATTAACATTTAATAACGAGTCTTCAATATTAATAACTATATTATAATTAAATAAGTAGCATACAGATAATTACACAGCATATGACTGTTATATTATCTAACACGCAGCAATTTTCAATTAATAATATCTTGTATTTATTCCCCCCTTTATCTTCAATGCACAAACTCCAACAATTTAATAATAATTCTATACCAGAATTTACAACAATATCAACGTAAAATAACAGATATCTTTAGAATTCTGAATTCAGCAGACTTTTTTTTTCCTGTTATCCATCTATAAACAGTGTAATTCTGTTATTCTGTCATCCATCTATTATTCCCTATAACTATGCAGGAGAAGAAATTCAACAAAAAGCTATTAATGAACTGCAACAATTTACACTGGTGTTCACTTCAATAAAAAGAGACTGACAAATTTATATCCAGTCAGACTGAATGAAAAACCATCTCAAGAAAAAAAAATCATTTTAGAAAAGGGGTCCGCCCGAACAACAGCTCGTACAAAAAAATCCCGAATGTCCACCAATCCACCACGCTGCCGTGCCCTTCGCCCTTAATAATATCAGGCGCCAAGTACTCGTGCGTGCCGATAAACGACATGGAACGGGCGCTCATGGGTTCCGCCATCATCTCGCCGGATGGGGGTGACTTGATGGTGGTACGCATCTGAATGTTTTCATAATTTTTGCCTTTTTCGGGCTTTCCGAGAAAACCCGGCAAGGAGAACCTCAGCAAGATATTAAGGTCTCTGTAAATGATTCCGAGCATGTGCAGGTATTCTAGAGCAAGGAGAACCTCAGCAAGATAAAACCTGAAAGGATATTGCCGAACCCCATGTCAACTACATTCTTCCTCTGAGCCGGGTTGGATCCCTTGATAGCGACATGAAATAAAGCAACATGAAATAAATAAAATAGCATTACATAATAATGTAAATAGCATTAATGTACACAAAAAATGCATCGACAAATGCTAAACCTAATTGTTGTCATCATTTTTCAATGAGAAAGGCCCCTAATTATTTCGTTTCTATTCTTCGCAGTTTAACCTAACACACTTTCAAAATAAGCATCAAGCGACACTGGTAGTAGAAACTTATAATATCAAAATTAGCACGCTAGGCATGTCAAACAACAATTCTACAAATTAGCATAACTTTATAACCAAATTAGCAAACAAAATCACAACAACTACTAACCAAAAAACTTAATTTAGAACATCGATACTACCCAGACTCGTCCGTTTATCATGCTCCAAATCCTATTTAGCACACAAAATACATATAATTAGCATATATTTCTTTAGCATGCTCCAATACCCTTTTTAGCATTTCAGTTACATAAGAAATAACTTCAGTTTAAAGTCATCATTATTAGAATACCTATATCATAACATTAGCAAATAATATATATTAGCATGCTCCAATTCAACAACTGTTAGCATAGTAATATTTTAAATTTAGCAAAATCCGGCAGTAGCTAATACCCCATCTTTATCGAGAACAAAATTAACATAAAATTAGCATACTAACGTGATGATTAGCATTCAAAATCAGCAACAGAGAAGAAATAAATTGTTAAACTTACCTTTAGTTCGATGATTATTAGCACGCCATGCTAAAACTTGCAATATCAGCATCTGAAATTTGCATATGGTATAATATAATAACATTAACATAATTACACCAAACACTTAGCATACATATACTCCGAAAGACAAGAAAAAGAAATTACCCCCTATAATTAGCACACAATCCCCTATAATCACCATATTGTCCATATAATTATCATGTGTTTCTATTAGCACACTCCAAAACACTATTTTAGCACACAATCTACTCAGCAACTTCACTATAAATAATTAGCATTCTATTAATTAGATTCTATCAAACTCAACCTTTTCAGTTATGTATTTTTCACAAACCAACTTAGCACAGGCTTTTTACAACAAGAAAAATAAACAAAAA
>BMAC01000427.1:836455-870334 GCA_014905375.1 Phtheirospermum japonicum | reverse complement strand
TCGAGCACGAGGTAGAATTACGAATTAGGGTTTTTGTTTGTTATCCTTTTAAAATGCGTATGATGGTTTAAATTTTTTGATAAAAATATGTTTTTTGCTCGATGTAATGGTTCTATTACGATTTAGGGTTTAATAATTATCTAATATTGCACAGTGCAATTATATGTCCAGGTTCATTGTGCTTTTTACACAGTACTGTAGTGCTAAAATCAGTCCAGTTTTTTTAATTTAATTATATATATATATTAGGTTTTAAAACATGCAATATGATCTTAAATTGTAGATCTTGAGAATGTGATTAATTTGATATATATTTCATTCAAAACGAATAAAATTTGAAAAAGTTATGGTTTGTTGAAGATTTGAGTTTGATTTCAAATTTTTGAATTTGCAGTTTATAGACGAAATTTGCGATACTTTTTGTATACAATCGTAGTGTTTTTTTTCTTTATCTATTGTGATTTCCAAAGAACAATGTAGTGCTCTTTGTAAACATTGATTTATGTCCAAAATACCATTTTTAATTAATTAATGCATTTTTTTACATTATTACTGACATGTCATGATCTCAATCATCAAAATTATCCAATCTAATGGTCAAGATGAGTCCCTAGGTTCACATATAATGACGGGTTCTCATTTGAACCCAACCCTATATATATATATATATATATATTGGCAAAAACTCAAATGTGACGATCACACGGATCTTCTGTCATGTGACGGAGCCCCAAACCCAATAAATCTGCCTAATCCGACACAATTTGATGGATCAAATCCGGGTGTGAATAGGTATAGAGCTCCGTCACATGATAAATGATCCATGTGGCCGTCACACAGGAGACCTGCTCATATATATTTGATTTTGTTTCCACTTTCCAAGTTCCGCCCCAACCCACTCATTGATTTCAAAGCGTACATAGCTTTGGCCACGGACAAGTTTCATTTGTTATGTAGTAACAAATATGGAAAATAGCAAAAAAATATCCTCACATGTTGGTTCAAATAAAAAAACTGTTTTTATAAATTTAACTATACATTTCTTTTCACTCTTTTTTAGTATCTAATTTACTCTTATCTTCAATTTTTACGTTTATTTACACTTTTCTTATTTTCCTCTCTCTTTGACAACATCAAAACTCAATCAAATCTATTATAACTCAACAATACAAATACAATCATCTCATAAGAATTCCTAGTCAAAACCCCGAATGTGCAAATAGAAAACTCAAAATTGAACTCAAAAAACTTATCACCCCTTCATTTCTCTATCTCTCTGTCCACGCCAACACATCGACGATATCACTGTGCAGCGGCTAGCACGCGTAACACATGGCGATTCCGGAAGTAGTTGTGGTGTGGATCTGTGGCCAAGATGATAAGATTGATTGTTGAAGGTTCTTTTTTCTCTGTCTGTGTGCACACAACTTTTCGAGTCCTGAGGATGCTGGCTTTAGATCATAACACACTTTTGGAGACATTGTTTTTAGTTATTTTGCTAACTTGTGGCCATTTATGCTTTATATTCATTTTTATGGTTATTCTTGCGAAAAATTGCGGGTCTCTCCCACAAGGGTGTGTTTACTTTGGAATGTTTTAACGAGGCCCTTCGGAGTTTCTAGCTTGAGTGACTTTTGGTTTGATCCTTTTGTAACCACATAATTGTCTTTTTTCTTCTTTTATATTATTTGCAATTTTATCTTAAAAAAAGTATCACAAACCTTTCCGACACGTGTTAATTTGGAGTGAAATTCCCCCAGTGTTGTGCTGCGCCCATGGCAGAATGCTGATGAAGGATATGGGCACCGCAGACCAGCCCGCGGGCTAGTAGTTTGCCCGTTATAAAGGGAGCGTTCCTCGTTAAGGCTCCGCGGCACTACTACAAAAGGGGGATTTAACATCGTCAGTTTAACATTGGATATTTCAAAACTGATGTAAAATGTTTTCACATCGGTTTTTAAATAAAGTGATAAGTAAAACTCCACATCAATTCATTGAAAAATTGATGTGATTTAAAATACTTCACATCGGTTATTTAAAGAATCGATGTGAAAAATTATATTAAAAGAATGTTAAATACAATAAATAAAATAAATATAAGCCAGCCCCCGTCAAATATCTCTGCAGCTAAAAAACAGACCTACTATTTCTTCTCCATTTTTCCTCAGCCCCACCGTCCATCTCCGCCTTTGCCTTCAACCCACTGCCAAAAAGTTCCCGTCCGCCCACATAACATCCAACATCAACCCCTACCTCAGCTCTCAATTTTCATCCAACACCACCAAATAACTTATAATTTTAAAACCCTAGTTTGTGGTCGATGTCTACCACCAATAGCTGAAATAGGCGAAATCAGAGGGGCCCGCTCCGTCTCCACTACACTCTACCACCACCGCAGTCGATCTCAACGTAATAGATGTCCTTAGCATCCCACATTGCGGTTCTTCTGTAGAACCAGATAGGGCTCCATTATGGAGCCTTATAGATGACATGACATTCATATTAGCTTTCTAATTATTATTATTTTTCTTTTTTTTCTCTCTTTTTTTTTTTATATATGCACGGTGGGTGAATGACATATCATATATGGGGCTCCATAATGGAGCCCTATCTGGTTTTATAGAAAAATTCTCCCACATTGTAAGTGCTTATTTTATTAATTTCACAACCCCCGATTCATTTAGAAAACATAGATATGAAATTAGGCAATTTAATGAATTTAAAGTGCTTAAAAAGCTATTTGTCATTAAAAATCTGATATATAAGTATACAGAACACTTTAGATTTGAGTATTTATCATGAATAATGACTAGACTTGATTAATTTGTAAAATCTGATGCAAGCATATATATACTTGTAGAAATTAATTTTATGTGTTTAAAAATAGATGATGTATAGGAGGGATAACAGTTTCTGTATTTGATGGGTTGACATAGGGTGCATGATTAATTCCTCTTCATTTTAGAATATTGTATTGTGGTATTTATTTTAATAATATAGAATCTCAAGACTATTTTTAGTGCTGATTTTAATTATCAGAACAGAAAACGGAATGGAGTTGGAATTAAATAAGAACTTACCACTAACACAAGCATATTTCATTTCCTTTAGGCAGTCCTTAACTGATTTTTTCAGGTAGTTATACTGAGACTGGTCGATCAGTTTCATCTGTATAGCATAATCAGGATATGTTGCATACTGGATCCCTGGATTTGTCCGTCCGTTTCCAATTGCCATTCCTTATTTTATTAAAGGTTCAATCGTTATAACATTATTATAAGTGGCTCAGGCAAAATACAAGAAATTAATTCACATGAAGATAAAATAAACAGTGTACTTTGAGATTTGTGTGGAGCCCTTGTTTGTTTTTGTTGCCGTGTTGAACCCGAGCCGCAAAATTCGGAATGTAATGACCCGCATATGATTCCCCAGTGATGTAAAAGTTATTTTTTAGGGTTTATTAAATAAATATTGTATTTTTTATTGAAAGTCGAGAAAATATTACCAAAAAAAAAAATTTAAAAAAATAGGTCAGGAAGCCACTTGTAGTGGCATCCCGCTAACATTCTAGAAGGTATAAATAAGAATCGTTCTAGAATGTGAGCGGGACGCCACTCCAAGTGAAGTCCCGGACCTAAAGGACATTTTAGAAGGTATAATTAAACAACCGTTTTAGAAAAAATTACTTGACATTTTCTCAAAATCAATAATTTTCTCATTTACAAATAAAAGCAATTTTATTAAATAAATAATTAAAAACTAAACAAGAAACGAGTAAATTCAAATTTTTAAATAATTAATAATTTCTCACAAAATAAATAAATTAAGACTTTTTTCATATAATTAATAATTTCATATAAATTTGATTTTTCACATAATAGAAGAAAGACCTCGATCAAGTCGTAGAAATTGACAGCGGCCCCCTCTGTGGTGTTCCGAATGTCATCGTCATTAGTAGAATAACTTAAGCGTGTTCCTGTTGGTTGGTCTATATACATAATGTTGGTCTATATATATAATGTTTGACTCCTGTCATATAAATATTTATTTAATGGATATATATATATATATATATATATATATATATATATATATATATATATATATATATGTAGGATTGGATTCAAATGAGAACAACCGTCATTATATGTGAACTAGGGACTAATCCTGGCCTTAGATCTAATATTGCACAGTGCAATTATATGTTCAGGTTCATTGTGCTTTTTACACAGTACTGTAGTGCTAAAATCAGTCCCAGTTTTTTTAATTTAATTATATATATATATTTTTTACGTTTTAAAACATGCAATGTGTATCTTAAATTGTAGATCTTGAGAATGTAATTAATTTGATATATATTTCATTCAAAACGAATAAAATTTGAAAAGGTTATGGTTTGTTGAAGATTTGAGTTTCATTCAAATTTTTGAATTTGCAGTTTATAGACGAGATTTGCGATGCTTTTTGTATACAATCGTAGTGTTTTTTTCTTAATGTATTGTGCTTTCTAAAGAACAATGTAGTGCTCTTTGTAAACGTTGATATATGTCCAAAAATACCTTTTTTAATTAATTAATGCATTTTTTACATTATTACCATGCTGACATGTAATGATCTCAACCATCAAGATTATTCAATCTAATGGTCAAAATGAATCCTAGGTTCACATATAATGACGGGTTCTCATTTGAACCCAACCCTAATTATATATATATATATGTGTTGGTGTGTGTGTTGTGTGTGTGTGTGTGTGTGAAATGTGCATCTATTTTGCAATTTAGGGGAATATATTGTACTTATAATTAAGAAGCTTATAACTTTAAAATAATAATAATATCTATGAAGTACTGATACGGGTACGGAACACTGGTACGATATGATATAAGTACGCAAATACGTCATGTGTTGAAATTTTAAGGATACGGGTGCGGTATATATATATATATATATATATATATATATATAGGGGTGGGTTCAAATGAAACCATGTCATTATATGCGAACCTGCGAACTAGTGCTTTTATTATACAATTCTGATACTTTTAATTAAATAAGGAAATACATAAAAAACCTGATCCATCCATTTAATTAGATCCAAGACCCATAATTGACCCTACGTTCACATGTAAGAACATGGTTCACATTTGAACCTAATTCTATATATATATATATATATACACACACATATAGTTGTATTAACTAAAATAACTAAAATTTCATAAATATTTAAATTTCAAATGTGATAAGTTTAAAAATACATGAAACAAGTAAATTATTTATACAATAAAAAAAATTATTTTTTTCCTGAAATCTATAAACATTTGTACTATCTCTCATAATTTGTGGTTTCATATTAGGATGAATTAAAATTCTTATTACGTTTTATTCATTAAATCCAGAAGTTGAGATGATTAAAATTTTCTTTAAAACACTGACACTTTATGGGTACGTATTGATACGTGTCCGCAGAAGTATCGTATCTGGTAAGTATTCGGTGGTGGGTGGCACCTTGTTTTCCAGTTCCATTTGCTCGAGACAATCTGTGTAGATTATATTTACTGAGCTCCCATTATCCACAAAAATTCTGCCGACCTCGTACCCTGCCATCTCAGCTTCAATTACTAACGCATCATTGTGATCCTCCTGCAACCCATGATGATCATTAGGACCAAAAGAGATAACTGGTCCCACCATCTGAGATCGTCGACTAACACTAGCGACCTCCCACGTTCCTTGGCGAGCTGACTTAGCATGTCTTTTCCGGGCATGATTAGAGTCCCCATCTGTCGGTCCGCCCGAGATCATACTTATCCTCCCCTTGTTTCTTAGCTGTCCATTATGTCCCTGATTTTCCTGTTGCGGTTGTCTCGCGACCTGATCCTGGTGGAGGCAATGGTCACCCCGCTTTTATGAGTCTTTCTATCTCCTCCTTGAGATGCCTGCAACTTTCAGTGAAGTGCCCATAATTATTGTGAAATAAACAGAAAGAATTAGTCTTGGGGTGAGTAGGAATCGGCGTGCGATCTTCTGGCCACTTTATAGCATTGGGTATCAGACGTTCCATAATAGTGAACACCTTACCTCGCGGGTAGGCCAATGGTGTAAAATCTTCACTTCTCCAATCTCGCATGTCTACCTCCGGTTTTTTGCTAACCAAAGGACTCGGAGTCAAGATCCCACGTACTATCCTTCTTGGTTCTCTCCTTAACTCCCTTCTGGACATATTATCTCCTGTATCCGCAACCTCCCTGCCAAAACGCGCCCGATGTTCTTCCTCAGCTTCCTCCACCTGTATGTACTTATGGCATCTTGCCAAAACCTCATCATACGTCCGGGCCTCCTTTTTGACCAAGGATTTACGTAAGTCCTCCCTCCTTAATCCCTGGTGCAGAGCTCCAGCCTTCATCTCATCAGTAGCAACAGGTACCTCCAGAGTGGCGCTAATAAACCTGTTAACATATTATTTCAGTGTCTCATTAGGTCGCTGTACCATAGTAAAAAGCGACTATGACGTCTTCGCACTCTGCCTCACGCTGGAAAACTGCTTCAAAAAAGCAGCTCGCAACACCTTATAACTGGTAATTCTTCCCCGTGGCAACTGATAGATCCAGTTTTTTTTTGCGATTCCTCTCAAAGTGGATACAAATGCCTGACATGCCACAGCATCCGTGTAATTGTTTAACATCCTCGCATTCTCGAAGAGCTGCAAATGCTCAACTGGATCCGTCGTCCCCCGACATTGAAACTCTAACGCCTTATACCCCTTAGGCACTGCGGCCTCCAACATATCATCTGAGAAGGGATGTCCCTCATCTCCGTCGAATTTCTCTCCGTCTACTCGCTTTTGTAATTTTAGCATGGCCTCCTGCAAATCTCTAAAAGCCTTATTCCCTGTCCCCACCTCGTTCTCACCATTTCCTTCATTGTACCCATTACGACTCTTTCGGGTTCCTTCTCGAGATTCACCATCTGTACTTGAGGTCCGGGTCCCGCTCTCACTAGTATGCTTGCCGTGTCGGCGACCTCTACGCCTGTAATGGCTCCGCTTCACCTTCACTCCCTTCCCTCTCCGCTTATGAGTATGAGAATCTATGGATGAGTTAGAACTGGAAGTGTCCTCATTGTTTCAGCCTAAAAGGTGAAACGCCCAATTAATACTTGTGAAAACCCGAGCTTCCTGAACCTGTACCACAAAAACTGATTAGAAAGGACCACCGGTGATTTTCCGGTGGAAACCTCTCCGATGCTTAAGTCAGTAAGCGTTTGAGGTGTTTTCCAATAAGAAAATACGAAAGCTTCAGAAGAATGACCTACCTCTCTCAGCCTTGAGGCTGAGATATTTATAGCTTTTCTCAACGGGGACCCCAGCCGGGATCTAAGGAACACATGGAGGGAATCAAGGGCCGTTACCCAACAAATTCTGACAAGTGGTCCCACCTGTCTCTTTGTTGGGGATCTGAGAAACAGTTCTCTCTTTCCAGATCTTCTTTAGTCCTTTCCCTCAATCTAACCTAGTCCACGATTCTTCGTTTTCTCTTTCCTCTAGCCCCTGCTGTTTAACAAGTCAACTCTTYCTAATACTGAGGAAGAGCTCTATCTTTCAAGGGACTCAACCAAGCCTTTTTGCCCAGGTCAGGCTAATCTCCATGTGGTCGTGGGTTCGATTGGAGGTAATCTCCGGGCCTCTAACGTCCTTACCGATGACCAGGTCAGGGACCTCAAGGGATAGCTGTTCTTCCCCGCATCTTGTTGATTATATGGGAGTCAGAGCTACCCCAATCCAGGTCTGGCATATATCCTGCCCTATCAACTCCTCCCCCCGGACAGTTGGGGTAGATCGGTAATCTCCCTGGGTTCCTTTGAGATAAATGTGGCCCTTTTGTTTTTTATGACTTCTCGTACTGGGGAATCCCGAGATATCCGCCTGCTAAACAGCCCTAATTATTGGCATTAGTGGTGTCAGTTCGTATCCCCAAATGGTTACCATAATCACACGTCTTTCCAAGTACTGTACATGATTGGTCAGCGGCACGCGTCCTTTTTCAAGACGGTTAGTGCTCCAGCTCACCGCCTAGGGTACTGTCCCTCTGTCCGCATTAAATGCGAGGATCTCATCAAATCCCGCTTTTCCTTGATTTTCGTTTTCAAAAATTATCAACTTCCTTTTATCCCTCCAAACTTCTTTTTTCACCTTTACTTTTCAAACTTCATCTCCCAAATTCTCGAATCCCCCTCATTATTTCTTTTCATATTCTCCCAAATTTCCCCTCCTAGTTTCTTCGCCGTTCACGATGATTTCCACGATTCTACTCCACTCAACTCCTCGTAGGTATCTTCAAACAGGTACTCCTTTCACCTTTCCTTAGTTTTTCAATTATGTCAACTTCCTCTACCAATTCCTCCGAGGGAACTCCCTCTGGTTCCCCAGCGAATTCCACCTCCTCCATAAACCTATCTTCATCCGAYTCACTGCCGATGGTTCCGGTGGAGAGGCCTATAATGGCTCAAGTGCCCCATTTCCTTGATAATATACCCTCCATAGTTAGCACTAATACACTTAGGGATATCCGTGCCACCTTTCCTATCTCTGACCGGTTTTCTTTCACCAGTCCAGCGCCCGACGAGAGGGCCTCAGCGCCCCCCATCGGCCACCTAACCTTCTACGTGGACCAATTTCACGCAGGGCTGAGCCTACCGGTTCACCCTTTCATATTGGTCGTATCCCGTCTGTATCAAATTCCGGTCCAACAATTTTTACCGAACGCTTTCCGCGTCATGTCCGGATTTCACCTTGCGGCCCAGTATGCTGGCCTTGTACCTACGGCTCAGCTTTTCTTTTCCCTGTTCCAGGTGAAAAGCTCTTCAGGTTTTTTCTATCTCTCCGGACGAGCGGATGTTCACTTTTTAACTGGTCTTCCTTCTTCCCATAAGAGCTGGAAGAAGAAGTTCTTTTTCGTCCAGAGCTCAGAGGACTGGGGCTTTCCCACTGAGCCCATTACTTACCTTCATCCCCAGGTCCGCATATCCCGGAGTGACAGATCACCCCATCTGAGTGAGAAAATAGCTGTCTTGAACCAGACCCCTTTTGATCTATCAAAGCTTCTCAAACCCACGATCCTAAACTTTTTCAACTCCCAACGAGAGAATGGAACTCTGCCCTCCCACATTGGTACATGTTCAATTAGAGTTCATATCATCCTTCCGATGTTATCCCTCTTTTTTTTTTATTATTATTTTCTTTTATCTCATTCTCTCTTCTCTTCTCTCCAGTAACCATGATGCAAGCACTATTAGAAGCGAAGAAGGCAGCAGCGAAGAATCAGAAAAGCCCCTTGGGCGAGCCTACCAGGGCTTCCCCTACTCAGGAAGAAGTGGCCTTGGTGGTGGCTCCCCCCGGCCGTCCTCAAGATCGCAACCCTCCAGAGCAGGCTGCAGTAACTCCCCTTAGAATTGCCCCAGCAGAGGTAACAAAGAGGAGCGCGGGGCAAGGGGAGAGAGCCCTGCCCAAATCAGCAGCCCATCCTCAGGAGGCTCCACCCTTATCTGACCCCGAGGAGGGACAACTCCAACCTAGGAAGAGGAGGAGGGAGGAAAGGACCGGGAACATCCCTGGGGGGACTACACAGGTTCCTCCTTACCCCAACCAGACCTTCTTCAACAGGTCGGTGATGAATTGTACTGGCGAGGTAGCCAGGCAGTACATGATGGGGCTTGCTCCAACAGCTGACCGCCGCGAGATGGAGAAACTGTCTGATCCCGCTCTATTGGATTCATATTGCCAAGCAGAGGCACAGGTAAGGCATCTAACGCGGGTTATGTTTCCAGGTCTTCTTTGGAATTTTCGCTCATTCCTTTGTTAATTTTCTTCTTTATAGGCAGTGGTGCTCAGGGCCACTCTCCTAGCTCGGGCTCGGGGCTCTTTACTTCAGGCGGACCTGAAGAGGGAGATTGAGGATCTGAAGAAACAGAAGCAAGAACTGCTGGCCAAGAATCATGGCCTTAGTGCTGATTTGGAGCTGCTTAAGGCAGAACTGGTAGGGAGCAAGGCAGAAACGTTAGCTTGGCGGGAGTCCGACGCAAAAAAGCATGCCCAGATAGTCCTCTTAGAGCATGAGGCAAAGGAGCTCAAAGAGAAAGTGCAAGCTGCCAGGGCTGAGGGGGAAGCCGACGGGTAGGCGAGGGGTCTCACAGAGGGTGAAGCGAAG
Source organism: Phtheirospermum japonicum (assembly GCA_014905375.1). Classification (NCBI taxonomy): domain Eukaryota; kingdom Viridiplantae; phylum Streptophyta; class Magnoliopsida; order Lamiales; family Orobanchaceae; genus Phtheirospermum; species Phtheirospermum japonicum. The sequence goes on along the minus strand of BMAC01000427.1, from coordinate 860,129 downwards.
GGAAGACTCGGATTTTTATACTCAGATGAAGGTCTTCGCTTGATACAACTGACTCGAGCGACCACGCGCCAGGCCTTTCTGGAATCGGTGGATCTGTACCGGCTTTTGGTGCCTGAGGCTGAGGCTTATTATCTCCTTGGCGTGGATGCTCATGCCAAATGGATATCAGAGAATCCTTCCTTACCCTTCGACCGAGAGGCACCTGTCCAGGGCGCATCCGATCCTACTTCCTTCTCGCATTCTACTGAGGGTGATCGGCTGCACATGCTAGATAACCTATCTTTTGCTGATCATATTCGCCAGGCTTTTTGCTCTTCCAGCTCGACCTCTTCTCCTCCCCCCGATCAATCGTTGGCAATGGTTGCCACTAACTCTCCAACCTTCGCCGGCCTGGGAGACCTGCAGGACTCCACCCGATTTGAGAAGAGCTTCGCTGAGGGATCCTAGACCCCGGAGCAGTCATGAAGAGGAGCTGGAGTAGAGCTTTGTGCTTTCAGGAGGATTTGTCTGCCTTGTTTGCCTCAGCTTTAACTTTATCGAACAGATCTATATGTCAGAGCCTGTGTGGCTGGTCTGTTTGTTTTTCTTGGATGTTAAATTTTTGTACCTGACTATTTTGTACTTCATGACAATTAATATTTTCGTCGTTTTGCGACTCTTGAATTCCCTAGGGTTTCCTGAATATCCGGAAACCCTAGTACTTTTGATTCCTCTCACGTGCCTTTGATTTCAATATATACTCGTATGCATGCTTTATCCTCCTTTCATTATTCATTTGCAATATGTCTTCATCTCCTCTGATCGAAGAACTTAATACGGTGAAAAGAAAAATCATCTCCCTAGTTGTGGAGAAATTCAAGCTGTCCGACCAACTGGTCGCGCTCAAGGAGAAAGTCGGCTATCTCTACCGACTGCTGGAAAGAAAACGCCAGAAGAAACGTTTCTATAAAAGAGAGTGGGCTGAACTCCGGCAAGTGAACCGTCAACTTCAAGAGGAGAAGGCGGACCTGGCCGAATCGGTGGGCCGCTTGACCACTGCCGCTGGTGAGGTTCCGACGCTCGCCGACCGTTCTGACAAGTATCGCCGCCGCCTACACGAAACGGAGCGTGAGCTCTGGCGAGTTCGTCGCGCTCTGGCTTCAGATCAGAGATCTTCTCGTGGCTAGCGTTGTAGCTTTTATTTTTCGATGTTTGCCTTTGCAATTTCGTGTAATCAAAGTTGCCAACCTATTTCCGGAAGGGTGTGGGCAACCAGTATCTCTTTGCAATAATATATGAGTTTCTTGATTTTCTCCATCTCCTTAATCCGGCACCTATGATAATATTAACTGCCAGGGGCTTTACCCCTGAAGGTTCAGTAGCGTAGTACAATTTTAGCACATTTGTACACGTTTGCCAGATGACAGGTCATGCTTGTATACGTAGGCCAATTAATTTGGTTCTTACCACCCAGGTCAGGAGATCCAGCTCCTTGATCTGGACCCATGCTAAAGCTGGGTAAAATCAAGTCTTTAAAAAAAATTTAGGACCCCATCTGTAGCCAATCCTGGCTTATATTGACCATCAGGTCAAGAAAATTTTAGGACATCCGTCCTTAGCCAATCCTGGCTTAAACTGACAATCAGGTCAGGAAAATTTTAGGACGTCCGTCCTTAGCCAATCCTGGCTTAAACTGACAATCAGGTCAGGAAAATTTTAGGACATCCGTCCTTAGCCAATCCCGGCTTAAACTGACAATCAGGTCAGGAAAATTGTAGGACGTCCGTCCTTAGCCAATCCTGGCTTAAACTGACAATCAGGTCAGGAAAATTTTAGGACATCCGTCCTTAGCCAATCCTGTCTTAAACTGACAATCAGGTCAGGAAAATTTTAGGACATCCGTCCTTAGCCAATCCTGGCTTAAACTGACAATCAGGTCAGGATAATTTTAGGACATCCGTCCTTAGTCAATCTTGGGCCCTTTTGCATGCCAAAACTCAAATTCACTTTCCCGCTCCTTCTGGGCCCCTTTTGCGCGCCAAATTAAGGCGATTTCCCGCTTCTTCTTTTCCTATATAATAGTGCCCCTCCTAGTTAATTTCCTTGCATAATGGCGTCTTCATCGTCCTCCAACTTCTTTACCCCCGAGGAGCATATCCGAATGCTTCATAAAAAAGAACGTCTGAAAGAAGAAGTCGCCGAATTGCAGGATCAGCTGCGAGAACTCACAAAGAAACTGGCTGAGAAGAAATCGTTATTCCGTTGCGAACGGCAGCGCCTTGAAAAAATCATTGCTGATTTAAAGAGGGAGAACGCGGAACTTCAAGTTGACTGGGACATCGCAGTGGATGTGTCCGAGCGTTTTCGTGTCCGTCTCTTGGAGCACGAGGATGAGATTAAGCGCCTCRGTCAGCTTCTCGATTCTACACCCTCTTCCTGAAGCTYTGTTTTCTGCTTTCTTATGCTTMTTATTTGTGTTTCTGTGARTGTTAATGCACCGCGAAGGTGTCTTCTTATGTTATATCGTTTGTGTCATTAATAATAAACGTGCTCATTGATGTTTTCGAATTTCTCGTTGATTTCTCCCGCTGTGATCTGTAAATTTATTCAACTGTGAATTGATTCAATCAGACAGACAAGACGTTACAATTAAGTATAAAATTTTCTTAGATTAACAATGTTCCACGCGCGGGGTAATGTCGTGCCATCCAGCTCTTCCAGCCTGTACGCGCCACCGGGCAAGTTCTGGATAACTCTTACCGGTCCTCGCCAAGACTCTTCCAACTTCCCTTTTGCTTGCCCCAGGTCAGACCGTCGTAAGACCAGATCTCCTACTCGGAATTTCCATCTAACCACAGTTTTGTCATACGCCGCTTTCACCCTTCCCTTAATATGTTCCATTTGTAACGCAGCCTGTTCTCTTTTTTCCTCAATCAGGTCTAAAGCATCCTGCCTTAACAGCTCATTCTGTTCTTCATTAAAATTTTGGATCTAATGAGTTTTAAGGCTGACCTCTGCGGGTACTACAGCGTCCATACCATAAACTAAACTGAAAGGGGTTTCGCCTGTACTTTCTTTCGGATTCGTACGATACGCCCATAACACGGAGCTCAGCTCTTCCACCCACTTTCCTCCAGATCTGTCCAGTCGCGATTTGATTCCTTGAACTAAAATGCGGTTAGTTACTTCAACCTGACCATTCGTTTGTGGGTGGTATACAGCCGTAAAGTGTTGCTGAATGTTCATCTTGGCACACCAAGCCTTTATCTTGGCTCCTACAAATTGGGTCTCATTGTCCGACACCACTATTCTCGGTATACCGAAACGACAGACCACATTCTTCCAAATGAAACCCATTACAGCTTCCTCTGTTATTCTAGCGAGAGCCTCGGCCTCCACCCACTTGCTGAAGTAGTCAATAGCCACGATCAAAAACCTTTTCTGAGCTGGGGCCATCCGGAATGGGCCAACCAGATCAATACCCCACTTTGCGAAGGGACAGGGGGAACTCATCACCATGAGCTCTTCCGCCGGTTGGTGGATTAGTGGGGCCATTTTCTGGCACTTTTCACATTTTTTAACGAAGTCGTCAGCTTCCTTTCTCAGGGAAGGCCAGAAATAACCAGCTCTTAATACTTTACTGGCCAGAGCTCTGGCCCCCATATGGTTGCCACAACAACCCTCGTGTATCTCTCTTAACACCATCCTTCCTTCTGTTTGGGATAAGCATCTCAAAAGAGGCTGACCAAATCCTCTCCTGAACAACTCTCCCTTGATCAGGCAGAACCGAGCAGACCTGCTCCGTATCTTCGCCGCTTCTCTCTTTTCCCCCGGCAAGACGTTCTTTTCAAGGTATCTTTTTATAGGGGAACGCCAATCGTCCTCCTCGGCCATAGTACAGATCTGCTCAACTCCGAAATCCTCCTCTGCCTTTAATAAGGTGATCTTTCGCTCGGAACAATTCGCGGTTGAACTTGCTATTTTGGCTAAGAAGTCTGTACGGCCGTTTTCTTCTCTGGGAATCTGAACAACAGTTAATTCTTTCATACCTTTGGCTAGATCTCTAAATTTAGCCAAGTATCTCTGCATGTGTTCTTCTCTCGTCTCAAAATCTCCACTAATTTGCTTACACACGAGTTGAGAATCAATCTTGGCAGATACGTYATCCGCACCCAGGTCTTTCGCCATCTGGACACCTCTCAACAGGGCTTCATACTCCGTCGCATTGTTAGAGAGTGTTGTATTCAYTCGAATAGCAAACTCGGTAGACACCCCCTCTGGATTGATCAGGACAATTCCCGCTCCGCAGCCCTGATTGCAGACAGAGCCATCCGTAAAGATCGTCCATCTTTCTAATTCTTCGGGGAGTCCAGTCATTTCTTGCARGAAATCTGCTAAGGCCTGAGCTTTAATCGCTGTCCTGGCTTCAAAGCTAATATCGAATTCACTTAGCTCGATTATCCATTTGACCAGTCTACCTYATGCTTCCGGCTTATCCATGACTGCCTTCAAAGGCAAATTTGTTCGCACAATTATAGCATGCGACAGGAAATATGGACGTAATTTCCGGGCCGTTCCCACAAGGGCCAGCACTYCTCGTTCTACRTCTACATARCTTGCTTCYGCATCATGTAAGACCTTGCTCRAGTAATAGACTGGDTTCTGAATCTTCCCTTCCTCTCGCAGTAAGACAGAGCTGACTGCCTGCTGTCCTACCGATAAGTACAGAATGAGGGGTTCTCCCAGGACAGGTTTTGTTAGCAAGGTCATACTAGCCAAATGCTCCTTTAATGCGACAAATGCTTCCTCACACTCATCYTTCCACTGAAATCTTMCTTTTTTCCTTAGAGCTTGGAAGAATGGTAAGCTCCTCTCTGCAGACCTGGACAAGAATCTACTTAACGCATTAATACGCCCTGCTAAACATTGCATCTCTTTCACATTCCTAGGCTCTCGCATGTCCATAATTGCTCTGACTTTCTCGGGATTTGCCTCCATACCCTTTTCCGTGACCATGTAGCCTAAGAATTTGCCAGCTCTGACACCGAAAGCGCACTTCTTAGGATTAAGCTTCATCCTATATCGTCGTAGAGTATCAAAGGTTTCCCGCAGGTCTTCTACATGTGATGTTGCTTTCACACTTTTGACCAACATATCATCCACGTAAACTTCCATGTTCCGCCCAAGCTGACTTTTAAACATCTTGTCAACCAAACGCTGATAGGTGGCTCCTGCGTTTTTCAAGCCGAAGGGCATCACGACATAGCAATATGTCCCCTTCGGGGTAATGAAACTGACCCGCTTCCAATCATCCCTAGCCAGTCTGATTTGATGATATCCCTGAGACGCATCCATCATACTCAAAAGTTCACACCCAGCAGTGGAATCGACGAGGTGATCGATCCTGGGTAAGGGATAGTGATCTTTCGGGCAAGCGCGATTGAGATCCCTAAAGTCAATACACATGCGCCAGTCCTCCTGAGTCTTGGGAACCAAGACAGTGTTAGAAAGCCATTCAGGAAATTGTATTTCTTGGATGTGTTTAGCTTTCAACAGTTTCTCCACCTCAATTTCTATGACAGCTTCCTTCTCAGGACCAGAATTACGTTTCTTTTGCTTTACTGGCTTGGCATCTAAGATGATGTTAAGGTGATGCTCTGCTACTTCTGGGTTGATTCCTACCAGATCTTCTGGAGCCCAGGCAAATACATCCGCGCTACTCCTTAATAATGCGACTAGCTCTGTCAAAGTTTCCGGACTGAGGGTTGTCCTTACTTGGAGGACCCGACTCCCATCCCCCGGCACTACTTCAACCATCATCAGGCCTTCCTTTCTATTAGCCAGATCTGTTTCTGGCGGCTCTACTCTGACTCTTTTGCTCTGTCTCTGTTCCTCCCCATTCTTCCTGACACACTCCACATAAGTCCGTCGTGAAGCATACTGGTCACCCCTAACTTCTCCTGCTCCATCCTCCGTTGGAAATTTCATCTTCATATGGAAGACGGATATGACGGCCTGAAATTGGCTCAAAGATGGTCGCCCCAGCATGACGTTATAAGAAGAAGGTGCATCCACTACCAAGAAGCGCACTGTTTTTGCCACCCTGTATGGCTCTTCTCCTAGCGTCACGAGGAGTCTTACTGCTCCTAAAGGTTTTAGTGCTCCTCCTGCAAACCCCACTAAGGAGGTGGTGACCTCTTCCATCTCAACGTCCAACTTCAACTGCTTAAAGCAGTCATAGAACAAAATATCAGCAGAGCTTCCAGTGTCTACGAAAATCCTATGGACATTATAATTGGCAATGGTTGCAGTTATAACCAGAGCATCCATATGAGGGGCCAAAATACCATCGCCATCTTCTGACCCAAAGCAGATGTTGGGGGTAGAAGTCATTTGTCCTACGTCARGTGATTTTCGAACCAGYTCTTTTGCAGCCCTGACATAATTGTGTTGTGTCCGCTTAGAGTGKTCCTCAAATTCTCCTCCGATAATCATCRGGATTTCCCCATGAATGACCTGGGTCTGATCAGYTCTTTTCACCTCAGTACGCACCCTATCTTGGCTGCTCCTACTTGTCAGGGTCCGATCATAATTCTTCTTACCAGATCTAGCTTCCTCCCTCCTTATKCGAATATACTCTTTCAGATGTCCCGCCTGGACCATTCTCTCCAATTCGTCCTTCAGGTGCGTGCATTCATCTGTGTTATGCCCGTATTCATTATGGAAGCGACAAAAGCAATCTGACCTTTCTTTTCTTGGCCTCTGTGAGTAAGTTTTGGGCCACTTGAGCTCTGGATGACGCTCTATTGCTTGCAGAATTTCACCCGGAGGTGTTACCAGAGGAGTGTATTTATCAAATCGATAATTTGGCCAGTTGTAAACCTGTTGATATAAGCACGGAGGCTCTCGCTCTCCTTTTGCTTGAGACTGAAAAGTTCCAGCGGCATTTTCTGGTATTTCCTGCAGCTTGTGAACTGGTGTAGAAAGGCTGAGCTGAACTCATCGAAATGTTGATAGACCTCGGCGGCAGTTGACTAAACCAGAGCTGCGCTGATTTAGTGAAAGTCATCGGAAAGACCCGACACATGACAGCGTCCGAAAATTTGTGTAGGGCTGCTGCAATCTCAAAGCGACTGAGGTGATCCCACGGGTCCGTGGTTCCATTGTACTCAAAGCCAAGGGAGCGATATGAAGCTGGCACATCATCTCGCATGACTTCCTCAGTAAATGGTGTGCCCCTTCTTGCTGTGGTCGTCCCACCTGTCACCATTTTTCTCTTAAACTCCCTTACTTCCTTTTGCAGACTCTGCATCTGCTCAGCCAGACCTGGATTAGTTTGGCCTGAAGTTTCGCTTTCAGAGGTGGAGAAGTGCTCTTCCCCATCACGCAAGGGAGCCTTATCCGCCTACTGTCCCCAGAATGGCTCCGTTCCCGCCACCGGAACAGCCTGAGCTGGTGGTGTGTTGGATGGCGGCGTTGTCATCTCCACGAACTTCTTCTCTACTGCCGTCTCCACGGCTTTTCCGATCAACTCCGAGAGCTGCAAGAGGAAGGATTCATTGAATGAACCACCCGTGGCTGGCCCAAATTTACTGAGCGGGGGCGGCGTAGTGCCCGGCGCGGCCCCTGTTGACGGCGTTGTCTCTCCTGGCCTCGTCGCTGCCGTATCTGTCGATCTTGGCATCCCCCATGGCACGGCGGAACTAGGGGTTCCGCCAAGCTCCCCCACCAAGTTCCGTCGTAAACCGTCTGAAGCCATAAACAAAGAATCTCACGTCTTAACTTGTTCAGATTCCCACAGACGGCGCCAATTGTTTCAGCCTAAAAGGTGAAATGCCCAATTAATACTTGTGAAAACCCGAGCTTCCTGAACCTGCACCACAAAAACTGATTAGAAAGGACCACCGGTGATTTTCCGGTGGAAACCTCTCCGATGCTTAAGTCAGTAAGCGTTTGAGGTATTTTCCAAGAAGAAAATAAGAAAGCTTCAGAAGAATGACCTACCTCTCTCAGCCTTGAGGCTGAGATATTTATAGCTTTTCTCAATGGGGAACCCAGCCGGGATCTAAGGAACACATGGCGGGAGTCAAGGGCCGTTACCCAACAAATTCTGACAAGTGGTCCCACCTGTCTCTTTCTTGGGGATCTGAGAAACAGTTCTCTCTTTCCAGATCTTCTTTAGTCCTTTCCCTCAATCTAACCTAGTCCACGATTCTTCGTTTTCTCTTTCCTCTAGCCCCTGCTGTTTAACAAGTCAACTCTTGCTAATACTGAGGAAGAGCTCTATCTTTCAAGGGACTCAACCAAGCCTTTTTGCCCAGGTCAGGCTAATCTCCATGTGGTCGTGGGTTCGATTGGAGGTAATCTCCGGGCCTCTAACGTCCTTACCGATGACCAGGTCAGGGACCTCAAGGGATAGCTGTTCTTCCCCGCATCTTGTTGATTATATGGGGGTCGGAGCTACCTCAATCCAGGTCTGGCATATATTCTGCCCTATCACTCATACTTTCGCTTACTCCGACCTTTCCTTCCTTGAGAAGGTCTCTTAGACAGAGACCTCTCATTTTGTTTTGCTTTCTTCGTTGCCGACCCCTCTTCTTGCTCGCTATCTGGTCCATCACCCTTCTCTTTCAGAGTACCCATCTCGCCTGCCAGGTACTTGTTCAACTCTTCCATCTTCTCCAGAGGCACGAAATCCATAAGCCCCTCTAAGAATACTTTTTTAATTTGGCAGGGCTTATCTTGGGCATATCCTTCCATTCCTTTGTTCCTATGTGAATCACTTTCTGCGCTACCACCTCCGGCGTCTTCGCCTCCAAATCTTCTGCCGATCCCTTCCCGTCACGCCTCTTTGGAGAGGGCGGCGGTGTGTCACCCATACCCTAAATCGCTGGGTCCGCCTAAGAAGGCGTTCGCCCGTCTTTTATTGCCTCCTCTTCATTGATATTCGTCGCTCTATTCTTCTTCTTTGGTTTGTTCGATCCAGAACCATAGTGTAAGGTTATGGGTAATATATTCCTATCCTTCATGCTTCGTCTACGAGGTTTCTCACGCCTTTCTCTTAAGGACTCGTTGTCCCTCTTTCCCACAGACGGCGCCACTGGATAAATTCAAATCGATTGGTTACCAAGAATAGGGGGTACTAACCTCAGAATAGAGATCAGCAACCTGAAATAGGTTCCAAAAATGTTCCAGCGACCTGCTAAATCTCCAACGAACCTCCTAGTGACCTCGCCGGTCCTGCAAAATAGCACCTTTAGACGGGTCGGAGTTCAGACCCGTGAAGATCCTCCGATGCTTAAGTCAAAGTAAGTGGTAGTTCAAAAATGCTCACAATACGATAAAAGCCACATAAGAATAATGAGAGGTATGCACCTCCTTTTATAGAGACAAGAGAAGTATTCCCCAAGCCAAGGGTTTCCTTCTTCCATCACAATTCCATAAATACTAAGTTCCCATAAACAATAAATCTCTTACCGTAATAGGCCTGGGCCTATTATTCTTTCCATACAGTCCACCAAGACCTCATAAACCACTCACATTAAGCCCGTGGGCTTGATATTCATAAAGCCCAAGACCGAGCTCTATCATCCATCACAAACACAAGAGGTCGCGACCCTATATGAGAACTCATCCTCATACTCCAGGTTGCTAATCTACCAACCAGCTCGCCCACTTCTCCAAAGAAACCATTCATCTCACTCACCTCCCAGAAGAACACCCTTTCCAGGAAATAATGTCGCTTACCACAAATACCCTCATATATCAAGTAATATTACGTATGGACATTTTGTTCAGTATCAGTTACCTTTATTTCTTGGGGGTTTAGCGTGGCCTAGGTCGTTTCCCATAGCCACAAGTGCAGGTGCTTTTTGATGGTTTCTGGGTCGCTGGTTGAGAATTGTAATCGACATGAATAAGAAGGGTTTTATGGCGGATTTCCGAATATTGCTTCAGGAGAGTGATTTGGAGAATAACGTCTATGGTGGTGGATTGCTGTAATATTGGACATTCCAATTCTGAGGAAATTACTATTATCTATAATGCCCTCCACCTGCACGCTTAGATTACTCCCTCCGTTCCAAAATGATAGTCCTGTGGTTGATTTCACACATATTAAGAAATGAGTAGTTTATATAGTTAAGTCATTAATTTATTTGGTGTTTTCCAACTATACCCTTCTTGAATTTATTAATGTCAATTAATGCTTATATAAATCAGTATTGGAATTAGTATATTTGTTATTGGAATAGTAAGATTTTACATTGTAATCATCAATTCTCAATTTACCATGTAGAAAACTAGTATTTCAAGAATATTAATTAATGGTATGTGTGGAAATGAAAATTTAATGATATGTTAAATATAGTAAATGGACTATTTTTCTGGGACGGACGAGAATTGAATACTGGACTATCTTTGTGGGACGGAGGGAGTATATCTCAATCTTTTTAATTTAATGTCATTATATCTGAAATCTCAATATAGACCTACAGACCATTGATATCATATTATTGTGTGGTTAAGATCAGTTCCTAATTTCCAACTAGGGGAGAATTTCTATAGGATGTCACCCATATATATATAGGAATTAGATCCAATGAGTCCATTTATTAAAATGAGTCAGTAGGGCCAAGTCTCAGCCACTCACTAGGTTTAGATCTGATGGATGTAAATTGGATGGAGGAGGTTGACTAATAAACATATAACATGTATTACTATATACTTATACTATTAACTGTGCATCATCGGACATAATTGTACATTAACAAACTATTAAATGTGCAATAAAAATGTTAGAAATTGACATGGAGAAACATGACATATAATGCAAATATCGTTGTTATTCTAATAATGCATCAACGTACTTCTACATGTGCAGCGAATTTCTATTTTTTTTTATTATTTGGTTTTTCGCAATAATTTCAATTAAAAATTTTAAATATACAAATTTATTGAAAAAAACGGTATGAATATTGTTTTTTAGGTCGTAAGGAATAATATGGTGCAATTTATTTTGACAATATTTATATTTTTTGAGACTTATAGAGTGATTTCAATAGAGGGGAATTATTAATTGGGGAGAGAGGGAAATATAAATGAAGTAATTTATATTAGCTAGTAATATTAATGTTCATTTAAATGTTAACTGATATATATTAGAAATCTATTGATTCACATTTAGAATGACGGAGATGTATTTGTCACCCAAACTAATTTATATCAATTAGATCTAATGTATTGGATGGTTGTGATTTGGCCCTACAGACTCATTATAAGAAGTGGATCCATTGGATCCAACACACACACACACACACACACACATACACAAGAGTTTAACTCTCATGTGTTACACGGGATTTATCAAAAGAAAAATATAAAAACCATTTATGGTCATTATAGTTTTTAAATCAAGATATAATAAAAATTCAAAAAATATCTCACATCATGTCTTGCACAGATGGCTAGTTAATATTTATTAACTATTATTTTTTATTTTTAAATAATTTTTTATTTTAATATTTAGATTAAATTCTTTAATAATTTCATACATACTTAAATAAATTCAAAACTTATTACACGCTCAACCCGTGTCTAATTTATATTAATTAATTATTATTAAATATTTTTTATTTTATAATTTAAATTAAGTTCTATAATAATTCTTAATTACATACTTAGATAAATTCAAAAGATGTCATATTCTCAACCCGTTTCGATTGTATTGGTATCTAGTTAATATTAATTAATTATTACTATATAAATTTATATTTTTAAACTTTAATTCGTTAATAATATTTAGTTGCATACTTAGATTATTACAAATAACTCGTAATTTAATTATATTATATATTTTAAATCCTAATAATAAAAATATTTTAACTTTTATTCTAAACACAACTTATTTAGATTCTTAATACATAATTAAAGTTTTTTGCAATTAACATTATCTTATAAGTAATTTGTCTTTTAATTAAGATAAGTAATTTGATTTTTTTTCTAATTATATATCACTTCTTATATATTTATATTAGAATAATAAAAGAAAATATTAAATTAGCCGAAATAGAATCAAAGAAAAATATTAAATTAGTAAAATATAAAAAAAAAGGGAAAAAATTAAGTTAAAATGAAATATAATAAATTAGGTATATATTAGAATTCTTATATTTAGTAAGTCCCCCAACCTCCAAAATTCGCCAAGTAAGCATGTGAACCACCAGAAAATTACACGACAGTTCGAAGCTTACTAAGCAAACACGTAAGATATGAATCTTTTCGTTTAGTATATATATATTTGTGTGTGTGTATGTATGTATGTATATATATTTTATTTATATATATATATATATATTTATATTATATATATATATATATATATATATATATATATATATTATATATATATATATATATATATATATATATATATATATATATTATATATATAATATATATTATGTTACGATTTTTTATCCTTTTATGTTTTTAAGATCTTTTTTTGGTACATTGACTCTTTCTTTTTGCAAATATAATTGATCAATATAAGTTTTTCTTTGAATAAATTGTGGTGCAATGCCTTTTATTAAAAAATGAGAAAAATGAAAAGAGTCTGATCATAAGCCGATAAAAAATAAACAAAAATTATGTTAAAAAAACATCCAAGAAGCTAATTAATAAACAAGCTAGCATTTCACAATAAACCACGTTTGGATAATATAAGTTTTGCATATATCAATCCATATTTTCTCTGTTATTAAGTTTTTGGTTTGAATTTTAAATGCTCCAAGTGAAATGCACTTGAAATTTTATTAAGGGTTGAGTCGTGGTTCTTAACTAATTAGATTGTATCTTGTATTTTTTTCAAAACTATTTATGATATCTTCTATTCTTTAAAAAAAAAAAAAAAGCATTTGGAGCATTAGTTATTATTTTTCTGTTTCTATCTTTTACTTTTCAAGTCAATTATGCTATTGTATTATTTGTGCTACTTGACTTATCCCTTTAAATGATCTAATATTTGTAATTAAATGAAAAATAATATAGTTAAGGTATAGTATAATCCAATTTTTATTATTTAGCACAAGACTTAAGAATTTCCAAAATCAGCCATATATATAAACTTATATTCATTTAACTGAAATTTACAATTAAAAAGCTATTAACAGTTACATTGTATGAACATACACTAAATTATTTGATTTTAGTGGCATTAACTTTCTAGTTCACATAGATTATACATAGTACAAGAGGGAGAAATAGAAAAATCCATTTATCTTGACATATAATGAAATAAACACAGATTTCCCGTTGGAAAAAATGAAAAGATACACAAATGGAAAATAATTAGAAAGCTGGACAGCGCAAGGGAAGAAGAAGAAGAAAAAGAAGGAAAAAAGCTTTATTTTGGTTCATCATTTATTAAGGGAAAAAAAACATTTGTTTCGCCACCATACAAATCTAATTCAAAACCAAGATTATTCATGAAAAAGGAGAAAAGAAATCCAAAGGACCCATTTCTGTTCCTCGATTTCGAATCAAAAAACACTTGGGTTTCAATTTTCATAAGAAATCCTGAAAACCCCAACTCTAAGAAAAGCTATGAAGAATGAAAACGGTTTCCCACATCGTAAATGATAAAATGAATTAACCATTGTATTATCTCAGCACAAGTCAGTTGTTACTCGCCGAGCCTAGTAACGTGGGCTTGTAACCTAAGTAGGGGCATCAAGGTGAATGGACGTTCGGCTGGCTCAGGCGGCTGGACTCTTTGCCTGCTGATTTCTGGCCCGCCCGTTCCAAGCGGGGAGTTGGGCCTTGTGGCCCAGGCGAAGGCCTGGGCTGAGTGGCCTTTATAGCGGAGGGCACCGCGTCAGGCTGGCTTCACAGAGCAGCGACTACTTCCCGCTCTCTGCAGTGGAAGGATAACGGGTCGGGTGCAACTGGAGTCCAATAAAGCCACTTGGGCCAGTCCTAATTGGACATTCATCTTTTTTTCCCATTATAATTCTTTTTTAATAACATTACTGAGTTTCTTATTCAAAAACGGGTTATAAATTTATATTTTTACTTTAAACAAAATAAATTTTACATTCTCGGTCTATTTTATTATGTATTTTGCATCAAAATAAATATGATACATTAAAGTTTTTTTTTTTGGACATTTTCTGTGTCCTATTTTTTTTAATTATCCTATTACCATGCAGGTATCTGTGTTTGTAATAAATTGCCAAACCGACCACCACCACCCAAAACCGAACTATGATTTACTTCTTAGAACCGTGGTTTAAAAAATGAAGTTTAGTGAAATCGCATATAGCAAGTCGGTAGAAAATTTATAACACGATCACCCCTAAATTTCAAAGGCAGCGATTCGAATACGTAAAAAGCAATTCAGTTTATAAATAGCGATCGCCCATAATTTTTATTGTAAACGTTTTGAATAAAGAGACTTATTTTTGTCGAACAAAAAAAAAAATTGATGAATTTGTATCATGTGTCTTGCAAGGTGTACAATGTAATGAATGTGGCATGAAGGTTAGATTTTTTTTATTTTTTAGTTTAATTGTAGTTTAGCTCAAGACAAGAAAGAAATTGAGCTGACCCAAAAAAATTGAAATGTCCATAACTCTACAAATTGTATTCTTCTTTTTGGACTCACCCAAACAAATGTTTGACTCACCAAAGAACTCAACAAAATGTATTTGTCTTTTTTCTTTTTCTTTTTTTTTATCCGTTTCCCGTCCGCTGAAAGCCTGAAACTTTTTTTCTAGCTCCTTCACTCATTCTTTCCTTAGATCTTAGCCACAAAACTTACGAATCAAATCCTCACAACTTTTTAATGATTAAAATTTAAAATTCCAAACATGCGCAAGCGATTGACAAAAATGAATCACGAACTCGTGCTCAACTATCGATTTTATTATAAATGAATTCACCGTCGTTAAAGATTGCCGAACTCAACTTTTTTAGCTAATATTAAAATCTGATTCTTAATTTTGAAAAGTATATAATAGTTCATGGCAATAAGTTGTCGTGAACTTTCGTAAAACTAGAGGTGTAATCGAGCCGAGTCGAGTCGAACACTGTCAGGCTCGAGCTCGAACGAGCTCAGTTTTCTCAATTCGAGCTCGACTCGTTTGAAAACTCGACAAGCTCGAGCTCGACTAGGCTCGACTCGATTTACATAATATTAATTTAAGAAAAACCTAAAAAAACATAAAATAAAATACTTAATATTAATTTTTATTATATATTTAGGGTATATATATATAAATAAATGAGTATAATAAGGATAAAATGGTAAATCTAGTAAAGCTCGATTAGACTCGCGAGCCTCTCGAGTCAAGTAATACTGAGCTCGAGTTCGAGCTCGATATATAATCGAGTAGCTCGAGCTCGAGCTCGGCTCGATTAACCTCGAGTCGATCCCGAAATAACTCACGAGCCGGCTCGGCTCACTTACACCCCTACGTAAAACCCACTTCATAAATTCCTGATTGTGCCCTAAACCCACCACTTCATTGATTCCTGATTGTGCCCTGATTATATATCAATCAATATAGAATACTTTAAATTAATTTTAATATAATCCAAATGCAATTTACATAAAATTAATGTTAATATATATTTGTACTACGAATCCATATATTAATTATTTTCAAAAGTGTGCTATTTTCACTATAACTTTTGACAAGTACATTCATTAGAGCCATATAGGTACACAGTGAGTTGCGTAAAAATCTATCAGAACTACAGAGTTTGGGCAGGCTAAGTGTTCTAAGTCTCCGAAGACGGTTTTAGAAGATCTAAGCAAGCCAAGTTTTTACCATTCATTTGAACCATGTAAAAATCATCTTTTAAAAGCTCCAAGCAAACCAAGTTTTTACCATTCATTTGAACTATGTAAAAGTCATCTTTAAAAACCTCTAATAGTAATCCACATTAGTTGAATGTCTTACCAAAAGTTCGACACACTCTCACACAAGGTAAAATCAAACCAAAAAAGAGGAATGCCCACGCAAAACAGAGCTTTGCAAACATTAATTTGAGACGAGTTTTCGATACTGGCCAGTTAGCTGCATCAATTCTGCAGAATGTTGAATTAGTTGATAAAGAAGGACCGGACCATAACGGGTACAATGACCGAAAAATTCTCAAGCAACCATCAATTTCACAAAACAGCACTAATTCAAGCAAGACTATATTACTAAAAATTGACATGAACATCACAAAAGAACATACCAACCAAAATGGGAAAATTTGTTATTTCAGATATGCATGGCATGCGGTAAAAATTATTCAAATTTTTGATCTGCCACTCTACAAGACCAGTCCTATTACATGCTGGACAGATTCGCTTAAGCATCATCAAGAGCAAGAACTCCAGGTAGTGTTTTGCCCTCGAGAAGTTCCAAGCTCGCACCTCCTCCAGTC
The DNA here is from genome assembly GCA_014905375.1 of Phtheirospermum japonicum. Lineage (NCBI taxonomy): Eukaryota > Viridiplantae > Streptophyta > Magnoliopsida > Lamiales > Orobanchaceae > Phtheirospermum > Phtheirospermum japonicum. The sequence goes on along the minus strand of BMAC01000427.1, from coordinate 843,713 downwards.
GAGATATGGCTCATCTTGTCTGCAAGCCCAACCTTCTCGACAGCAGCAACTGAGTCGCCTCCTCCGATGATGGTTGTCACACCCTTGCCACTAAGTTCCGCCAATTTCTTGGCTATAGACTGAAATAAGACATATTTACACCAGCTTAATTTCGAAACTACCGATATTTGATAAAGCTCAGCTTGGTTACTATTTCCATTTGTCCCACAAAGATAGGCCTCTTTCATTGAATAGAGTAGTTATAACATAAAGTTCCTTATATGCCCTTATTTAATTTGCATGGTTATCAACACACTCTTAAAAGTTTTACTTCCTCAAAAACATAAAATGATGTTTTATTAAACTATGTGAAAAGGTCAAGCCTATCTTTGTGGGACAGAGGGAGTATAAGAAAATGACGTTTACTAAACAAAAAGTTACCTTTCAAACTTACATACACCCCCTTGATATTAATGGGGTAAGTTTGTAATTGTTAAAGATAAGCCTCAAGGGTTGTTTTAGTAAGTATCCAATTTTTTTATTACTATTTTTAGTACCTCGGTTCCAGCTGCAAACTTATCAAACTCAAACACACCCATAGGACCATTCCAGATTATGGTCTTAGTAGTGTCCAAAGCTTCGCCAAATGATCTGATGCTATCAGGACCAATATCCAAACCCATCCAGCCATCAGGAATTTCGGCTGCTGGAACAATCTTAAAATAAAAAAGGAAATAAATAAATAAACACTTTTATTCTCATGCAAGGACAAATTCATTTTGACTACAGAGCATTTGAAACAAAACATTGCCTACCTTGCTGTTAGCATCAGCGGCAAACTTATCAGCTATGACAACATCAGAAGGCAGCAAGAGGGACACCCCCTTAGCTTTAGCTTTCTCCATAAGCGAAGTCGCGAGATCAAGCTTATCCGCCTCGACGAGTGACGATCCAACGGCATGTCCTTGGGCTTTGTAGAATGTAAATATCATTCCTCCACCGAGCAAGAGGACGTCCACCTTCTCTAACAGCGACTCTATGACACCGATTTTACTGGATACCTTTGAGCCACCGACAATAGCAGCAAATGGCTTCTTGGGATTGGATACGGCCCCAACTAAATAATCAAGCTCCTGAAATCACAGGAAAGAAGCACAATTACAACTCAGGAAGACATGTCAGACCATAAAAATAAAATTACATAAATCCACTATTTTTTTCTTTATTTTTTGAACACTGTTAGGACGGAGACGACGATGGGCCTCAAGTTTTTTTTTTTTAATCATATAAATCTACTTTTATCTATTTAACACCACTTGGACAGAAACAAGGTGAGTCAGGCAAAAAAAAAAGAAAAAAAAAGCTAATTTTAAGAGTGAATCTGTAAAAAAATTGAATTTAAGTTTTTATTGAAATGATCGTTCTATCAAATAACAGGATAAGAACTGAGAATACAGAAAATTCAAAATCACTCACGAACCTTCTGCATAAGGAATCCAGCAACAGAGGGCTTCAAGTACTTGGTAACACCCTCGGTTGAAGCATGAGCTCTATGTGCAGTTCCAAACGCATCGTTAACATATAAATCTGCAAGGGACGCAAGCTTTTTCGCAAACTCTGGATCATTCTTTTCCTCTTCTTTGTAAAATCGGACATTCTCCAGTAGAAGAACACCGCCTTCTGGCAAGCCAGCCACCAACTTCTCGACTTCTTCCCCAATACAGTCATTAGCCATCTTGACCTGAAAATATTGTGAAAAGTTAGAAAAAGTGAAAAGCATAGCTACTTAGCCAGGGGAACAACGTAAATATAGTATTATATACCTCAACTCCAAGAAGCTCGGAGAGCCTGGGAACCAGAGGCTTTAAACTGTACTTTGGCGTGACGCCTTTTGGACGCCCCTGAAACCAAAATAAAAGGTATTTCAAAACAATCAAAAAGTTAAAAAACTTGCCTAGTGGTTATAACTTAAAATAACAATTAACATAATTTATAGATGCAAGATTGTCCAAACAGATTTTCACAGAAAAGATATTTTAGCAGATAATTAAACAATTGGGTTTGAATCTGGGAACGAGCTGAAAATCACATAAATAAACTTGTCAACCTCTGCAAACCCTATTTACTAACTTATGCCCAAATATCAAGCATCTAGATGTCGAATAGTCGATCGATATATAGACAAGCCCTAACACCCAAAAAGACAAAAATAATAATCATAGGAGAATCCATACAGCAATCAACAACAGAACAAGGTCTATGTACTCAAATCACTTAGATCGAAGTGCTTAGCCGTCATTGATAGGCACATCACAAGCCACATCAATTATTAGAACAAAATGTAATAAATCAACCAACATAATCCATTTATAAATCTAGCATCAGAATTCTAATGACATGCATAGACTTGATAAACTGTAAATAGAACAAAATTCAATAATAAGTTCAAATAGATCTGCGATTAAATTTAAAAAAAAAAGGGGGGAAAAGGAAAAGAAAGACATGTCAAAACACTTACAAGGTGACTGGAGAGGATGACTTTAGCGCCATTGCCAATCAAGTACTTGATTGTGGGGACGGCTGCCCTAATTCTGGTATCATCGGTAATGTTGGAGTTATCATCCAAGGGCACGTTCAGATCCACCCTCACGAAAACTTTCTTCGCCTTTAGATCGGCTTCCTTCAATGAACCCACGCTCTTCTTCGTCGCCATATCTTTCTGCTCAAATTTAAAAAAAAAAAAAACTAAGCATATATAAATTCACAAGGAGATAGTATATCAATAACGACTACATGATTACTCATACATGCCTGTAAAAGTTAGAGGATTTGTGAAGAAACTTAGAGCTGATTGAGCTTACGCCGTGTGTTATTGATCGAGAATGGAGGTTTTTCTGATGAAGGGAAAAAAATGTGGTGGAGAAGTAAGAGATCACAGTAGCAGTGGAAAGTTCGAAAAGGATTATATATTAGAGATTAGGTTGTAGGCTAAATCCGGTTTCTCAAATGAACCGGACGGTGACTTTGGGGCCAAGAGCTACAAGTAGGTTGCACCGGCACTTAAATTGAACACGAGAACATAATTATAATGTGCAAGTTATAACGTAAAATATGATACAATACGGTAAAATATTATATTTTAAAATTTCCTGTGCATTATTCCTATAGTACATGTGAATCGAACTTTTTGCACTTACTTTTTATTATAGAAAAGTTTGTTCTCAAGAGAACGTAACAACTGTAAGTGGAAAGCTTGACTCGAGTCGAATCTCTCGAGAAAGATTAATCAAAAGTAAATTTTTGTATTTGATTCACGAATTAGAAAACCAAGAAAATGTTATTCTAAAAATGTGGTTAAATTTTGGTTTTTAAAGTTCTAATATATAAAATAATGATTTAAATGATGAGAAACAAAATCGACAACTTTGAAAAGATTAATAAAACTGGGTTTAGGGCTCTAGAATCGTCTCCACAATCAATTGCATTTGATCAAACACTTAATCTACGAGTTGGGGTTGTCAATCTCATATTGTAAATTAAACACCCAACAATGCCAATTGATGGTTCAAAACTTACCTAGGCACTAGACCTATGAATTCTAACCACCAATCATCAAGAAACGAAATAACACAAAGTTAACACAAGCATGAACATGAATAAAGAGACGAAAAGTTTAAAAGAAGACAACAATGGAAAATGAGTTTTTAAGAACAACAATTATTATCATATGAATTTCTAACAATTTTATAAAACAATGAGAAATGCAAAGAAAATCAACTATGAAACAAGAAAATCATAAACCCAACAAGATAACTCATAACGAAAGCAATCTCGAATTTGGAACAATCAAAGCAAAGAAATGAAAAGACTACTTACAAACCATGGCGGGTTTCATCATTCGAACAAGATAATACACAAATTAAGATTAAGCTTACGTCCAAAATTCAAGCAATGCTTAAAAACTATATTTTACTAAAAACTAAAAAGTTGAAAGTTAATGAAGAAAGCGGAAAAGATGAATAAGAAATATGAACATGAATGGGCATCCAAACCCTAAGGGGTCCAAGAGCTGGTTCCTTTGAGAATGAAGATATATATATATATATATATATATATATATATATATATATATAGGGATGAAAGTGGGGGAAACATAGTCATTTTGTCCAAAATTGCTGAAAATAGTTTGGCCACCGATGCTGAAAAATGGTTCCATCGATGGCACATTGATGGCACGTCGATTGGGCGTCGATGGCGCGTTGATCGATGGTGTGCTTCGCAGGTCCGAGTCGTGTTTTCATCAAATCGAGCCAGTTCTGCGCGGTCGACTACCTAAAATAAAGAAAAGTAAAATAAAATAAAAATTTACAAAAAGTACGAGGGAAATACGAAAAGTACTAAAAAGACGACAAAAGGTACAAAAATGAAAAATAAGGAAAAATTGGAGAAAATACGACTTTAACCCGACTAAAGCATACAAAACAAGACATAAAAGTATACGAAAATCACACACAAATATGTACAAATCAACATGCTACAATGATATTGGAATTACCAAGTGATTTAAGAAATGATAATAAAATACCACCGGCTCGAATAGTGGGGAAAAAAAGAGAAAGTTTATTATTCTTTAAATAAAGATTATAGATAAAATGGTAAGAATATTAAAAATAACTAAAATCTTTACAAATAGTTAAATAACTGAAACTCTTATAAAATGTTATGTTATAAAAAGAATCAGATTTTTTTTAAAATTTTAAGTATTTTAAATGTTTTTGTTGAATTTATTGAATTGTTTTTTTTTACACAATTACAAATTATATATTTTATTTTTATTTATTTATGTTTTTTGAACTTAATTAATTGTTGAATTGTATGTTTTGAATTACAAAATTATATATTATTAATTTTTATTCTTAATTATGTTTTTTTTTATGATTAAAAATAAAGAATATATAAATGTAATTAAGTTGGACCATTGGATCTCCAATAGCCACTTACTCCAAATAGTTGAATTTAAAAATAAAAATAAAAAAGAACCTTGGATTGTTGTTAGGATCGCAGTGGATTTTCCCCGCCCATTGTGTATGCTCTTATTGGGGAAGCTTTTATTCAGATTTTGTTAATAATATGAATAATGTGATATGATAAATATGTTAGCCCGGTTTTACCGGATATTTAAAAATACTTGACTCAAATTGTCCAGGCATGAATAGTGCAAGGTTATCTAGCTCGGCGTTGGCTAAGTCGGCCCATCAAAGAAATCCTCCTAAATCGGTATAGGCTAGGTCGGTCCAGTGAATAAGGCCGCTTAGCCTAGAATAAGTTAGGTCGACACGTTAAGCACTTAGTCTGGAGATCGTCTAAGTCGGCCTCATGAGAGTCGTCCTGGCGTACAAAATTATGCCTCGACACCTGCCAACTCTAAAAAAGGAATTCCTTTGGGTGGGAAGAATGCCCCTAAAAGGAAAGGTCATCCTGTTGCCGACAACATATTACAAGCAGAAATACTGAGGGGATTGAAGGACTTGAATTTCACCTATGCAAGTCAGACGGGTCCAGATAGGCATTTTCAGCGATTTTCTAACCTGGTCATGCTCCATGTCTATAATGACGAAGCTCAATATAGAGCATTCCTAGCTACGCTAATAGATTTGACGCAGAACTCGTTTCACCAGCTACCCTCCAACGAGCTTCACAAGTCTTTTCGTATTCAAAGAAGTGTTCAAGGCGCATTTTTCCAGCAATAAGGCGCACTAGTAAAGTTTTATGTCTTTACTCGAGTTTCAGCAAAAACCCAAAGAATCACTAAGGGAATATGTTGCAAGGTTCAATAAAGTTAGTGTAAAGGTACCTAACGCGACGGATGTAGTTAAATCCAGCGCCCTAACCCAAGGGCTGAGTTTGAGTCTCTTAAAGACCTCACTTGCGAAGAACCCCGTTGAAACTTTTTCAGATGAGCTTTCCCGATCTACCATGTACATATATAGTGAGAATCAAAAAAGGAATTTAGAGAAAAAGGGAGAGATGTTGCGAATCGAACTCAAGAAAAACACAAGTGAGTGTTTTCATAGTTTTCGTGGTGTTGAAATATATTCAACGGGTTCTTGGCTCGATATTATCAGAATTCGATTCGATTATGAGTTTCAATGTGTTTCAAGCCTGGAAAATGAAAGAAAAATGAAAATAAAATAATTAAAATAGCTAAACTAAACTAGAAAATGAAAGTGCAAGTTGGTAGGATGCCTCGTCGTATGCCTCAAATAGAAAATACAAAGCAATAATGAAAATAAGCAAGAAAATGCAATGTTTCACCGAGTACAAGCATGCAAGCACAAGGTACAACTATGCATAAAATCCTAAATAAAGCAAATTAATAAAAATTGAAAGCATGGATGTAAAGAGCAATGAAAATTAACAAGAAAGTTTAAAATTTTAAGAAAAATAACAAGAAATAAAGCCTAGATCTAAGATTAAGCATGAAACAAAGCATAAAAATAAAAATCAAAATAAAGCATAGGAAAAACTCAAAGCCATGATGATCCAAGACCCGATCTATGATCTAGATGTGTCACTCATCTAGATTCCATAACCAAATCATAAGTTTCATCATGAATTCAAGGTGCTAAGGCTAAAAGCATGAAATGAAGAAAAATGCATGAAACATGTAAAATAACGTGAAATTAAACGATCTAGGCCTCAATCTATGATCTAATTGTGTCACTCAACTAGATTCCATGGATGATTCACAAGATCAAGCACAAATTCTAATACCTAAGGCAAAAAGCATAAAACAAATGAAGAACAAAGCAAGAAATTAAAAGAAAGCTTACTAGAATTAAAGAGAGAAATCTTGCTTTATGGACTCATGAAACTTCTTGAACTCGATCGACATCCTCCAACCCGTTGAAGCCCTCGTGGCCAACAACCTCTTCTTTTCCCTTAAGAGCTAACAAGCCGCTCGTCTTGGGCACCAAGTCAATGGGCTTCACCCACTCGCTTTTAGAAATCACAAACATCAAGCCTCTCAACAACAACCTCCACATCCCGACTCTCATCATATCATCAAGAATCAAATTCGAAGGGCTAACTCTCTCAACCACTCCGGGTCTCCACTCAAGAGCATTCTTAAGAATTTTAAACCCTTCAACCATCCTCTCCTCCCCTTCTTCCCGGTGCGAGTTTGCAAGGATAATAATCGACTTGCTCTCCTCCATCCTCCTCAAGATAATCGTCAATTTCTTCAAGCTCATCATCAATAACCCCCACCTCCCCCTCT
>BMAC01000427.1:811848-833425 GCA_014905375.1 Phtheirospermum japonicum | reverse complement strand
AAAAAAGTCGTCGTTGCCCTCAACGACACATTGAGACTCATCTCCACACAAAATGGAGGTCAAATAGAGGCACAACGGGCTCATCAAGAAGAACAAGGGGCTTATCCTCACAACACCCCTCTATATCGACAACCGGGCCAACCACGTCCTCATTAATCCAATTCTCAATATAAACCCGTTCGACCTTTCCTTGACGAATTCCATATATACCCATTCTTCACAAGACTCTTTTTGAAGTAAAGGGCAAAGGATCAAGAGAGTTAAAATCATCCGAAAATGAAAACAAGTCCTCTTCCGACGGCGAGGCAACCAAATCAAGTACCCCACATTTATCGGGGAACGTGACCGGAGGGATAGGTGAAGGTGGACTTGAGAATTGGCTTGTAATGGCCCATAGATCCGGATCGGGAGGTGGAGTAGTAGAATTCACCGGGATATTCGGATGATAAGGGCCCACATGAGGAGTAACAACCGGATAATGAGACGGCGGTGGAGCAAAAGATGACATAGCACAATCGGGTTCCACATGAAGTCCATGATCCCCATACACGTTTTCCGAGGGATGCGTTGGCGAGGAGAGGTCCGGGCAATATTCGGGAAGATGATCACTCGTTCCACACCATCCACATCCCAAAAAAGGTCGGCTAACATCTCTCATAGTACGGATGGGGGGGCCACATGTGAAGTTGGAGCCCGGACCACCAAACAACTCCCACTCTTCCTCGTATTTATCATATACGGGTATGCTCGTCCCAAAAGTAGGAGGACCTCGACGCGGGGGGAATTCCCAAAGTGACCATTATTCCTTTTCGGATCATGAACGGGAATGACATTACCACCATACGGGGTGGGACTTGGATATCCACCCCCCACATTTCCACTTGGAGTCGTAGGCGGCATAGGATTGGAATGAAAAACGGGAGGGGCTCCATATGGGTCGGGTTTCGGGCGACGCATATTTGAATTATAATGAGTAATATCATAACCATACGGACCGGAAGTCGGGCTATGCGTATTTGGAGAATATTGAGGAGCATCAAAGCCATATGGGGCGGGAGTCGGGGCTTGCACGTTTGGATAGGAACTTGAAGCGTGCACATTCGGATAGCAATTTTGAGTACCATAACCCCCCAAGGAACCATCCACGCTCGAAAAGCCATCAAACCCGACATGGTTTGCACCATGCCCTCCCATGCCGGGTTTCTCAAAACCATATCCATCGTTGGCAACGTGGTTTGCACCATGCCCTCCCACGTTGCCACGACCATTATACAACCTCTCATTCCCGGCATGGTTTGCACCATGCCCTCCCATGCCGGGAATGTATTCACCAAAGTTATACGAACCTAACATACACTCAAAGAAAAAGTGTCAAATACCAAAGAAAGCTAAAAACACAATGAAACGACAATTAAATCGGAAGCCTTAACCAAGTCGAGTCGCAACGGCGCCATAAGAAATATGAAATCGAAGATTCACGATGGATCAGGAACAAGGATGGGAGAGGGATAGATAGGACTCAGCATGAGCCGAGGTATAACATGTATATTCCTCTTAGACTAAGGCAGGAATTACTATTTAAAATATTAGAAAATGAGCTAAGGGACTACGTCAAGTGGCCCTAAACTTACTAGGACGGGCCTGAGTAGGTCCAAGTCAAAACTATTCTTCTAAATCCACAATGATTATGGTCATACCGTTGAAACTTGTTGGCACCTAAAAGATGAAATCGAGCGTCTTATCAGAGTTGGTCATCTGAAGAAGTTTATTTACTAGGATAAGGAGATCAGTTAAGGGCATAAACGTGATTCCCTAAAGAAGAAGATGATTGCGAGGAGAAGGGAGGTCGGGAAATAAGATGAAATAAAGGGACATCTCCCTCACCTTAAAGGGGTTTGATTCAAATGATCTACAGAGGGCTTACAAATGGGGACTCTAATCGAGCTCAAAAACATCACCTACAGGAGATCAAGTCGGGAAGGCTGGACGCTTCAAATATGTACGATGGAAGCGATGATCCCATAATGCAGTTTGGTCCTAATGATACAAGGGTCATCCAAGTCCCCTATAATAATGCTTTAGTGATTACCACTGAGATTTCATGTTATGATGTGTAGAGGGTGTTTGTTGACACAGATAACTCAGTAGACATACTGTTTTATGATTGTTTTAAATAGATGAAGCTAAATATAGAGTACAAAGTATTTTGCATGTAATTGTGGTATTTTTCTCGTGTTTTTAGTTAGGGTTTTATGTTGTTTATAGTAGTTTTGAGTTGATTCATTAGGTTATTAAGTTTTTTTTCTTGTTTTATTATTTTTCGAGTTTCTTTTTGATTTTATACTTGATTTGGTTAAATGAGTTCAATTAATTTGAGGTTTGGTGTGATTCTTGGGTTTTTATGTTCAAAATTCTTATTTTATAGGTGGCTCAATGAATTAGACTCGCGCCAAGACGTGCCAGCATGCGCCTTGATTCGAGCCAAGGTATTGAAGCCCCAAATAGCTCCAAAATCCGTGCCAAGAGCAAGTTCTAAAATGGCAAAACACTCTGGAATGATAGCCAAGGCAAGCCAAGACTCGCGCCAAGGGCATTGATGCAAGCTGATCTGTGCCAAGCCTTGGCACGCCCAGCACTCGCGTGCATGCTTGCCCTGTCCGTGCGCCCGCACGCATGCCATGCCTAGTGCCCGTGCGCACGCCAACCCGTCGCCAGTTCCCGTGCCAAGCAGCGCCAAGCGCCTCGCCAAGCCCGCGTGCATCCCGCGCCAACCCTCATGCCAGCGTCCGCGCCAACCTCCACGCCAAGGCATGCCAAAGCGCTCAGATCCCGCACATGCCACGCCCAGCCCGCGCGATGCCTGCCAAGAGATGCCGACCAGACACGCCCAAGCCTGCAACAGCTACTGACCAGCGCCGCCCAACATGCGCCAAATCACCTTTGCCTCGAGCCAAACCAAGCCAAACCTTGCCAATGTGCACCATTCTGGGTCAACTTTGGTCAAATATGGGAAATCCAAGCTTTTAAGGCTTATTTGACCCATTTACCCCCCAAAACCTAGTATAAATAGATAGATCTCTCATTAGAAAGGGGAAGCCCCCATTCTCCCAACTCTTGCGTGAGTTTGGGATTTAATTTCTCTCTATAGTTCTTAGATTTAATTTCAAGCTTTACATTGGGTTTGTAAGCTCAAGAAGAATTCAAGTCATCACTTGGATTTTATTTTGGATTGCAATTTCATTCAAGTTTGTTATTCCTTTCCTTAATTCAAGTAAATTTTTGCTTAATTTCTTCCTTGTTCTTCAATTTATGCATTTTGCCTTAGCTCATATATTTATTATTAGATTTTGTGATTTGGCTATGGAATCTAGGTAAGTGACACACCAAGATCATAGATCGGGTCCTTGATCATTTTTATTTCAAGTATTTCATATGCTTTATTTTGGTTTTTGGTTTTCATGCATGGTTTTATGTTGAATCCTAAATCTACTCTTCGTTTCTTATTATTTTTCGTAAGGATTTAAACCTTCACGTCAACTTTTATTGCTCTTTCTATTGGTGCTTTCGATTTTTTATTTCAAATTTTATGATCATGCATGCATAGTTGTACCTTAGGTTTATTTGGTTTTACCTTGTTGTTTCTTTGCTCTTTATTGCTTATTTTCATTATTACTTGCAATTTCAATATGGCATACGCACGAGGCATACGAAATACTTGCATTTACATTCATAGACTTAGTTTATCTTCATATTTCATCATAGTTTCTCATTTATTTTTGTGATTCTCCGTTTATCTCCATTTTCCTTCAATTTCACAAGCTAAAAACCCATTGATTCGCACAAATCAATCGAACTCCGATAATACCAAGCCATGAACCCCTTTTCATACTCACCACCGCTAAAATACTTCAAACAAAATGGCGCTGTTGCTACTCGACTTGGTTATTTTCGATTTGCTTGTAGTTTCTTTGTGTTTTTAGCTTTCTCTTGTATTTGACGTTTTTCTTGAGTGTATGCAAGTAAATTCACACATGATCCTACCCCAAGGTAAAACATACATTTCCAATCCTTACGGCGATGGAGGTTACATTCCCAACATGGGAGGGCATGGTGCAAACCATGTTGGGAATGGGATGAATAATTTCGGTTTTGGCAACGTGGGAGGGCATGGTGCAAACCATGTTGCCAATGGTGATCAATGCAATGGTCAACCCAACATGGGAGGGCATGATGCAAACCATGGGTATAACGGCTTCATGGGTAGGAATAGTTTGTATAGTGGTTATGGTGCTCCCAATCAATTCCCGAATATGTATAATGGAGGCTTTGTTAATCCAAATGGGAATGTTGGTGGCCAAAATCCGAATCTCGGCCCGTATGGAGATCCTCACGCATTTTAATTTCAATCATGCTTCGAATGTGAATCGTAATTTTTATGGTGGAGGTCCGTGTTATGGAGGTGACGACAATAATGCTCAAAATCTCGATCCATATGCATTGTTTGGAGGTGTGAGCCCCAATGCCCAAAATGCCCCCATCCTCACTATGAGCGAGGTTAACAAACCTTTTTGGGGGGCAATTTCTCCATCTTGAGTATCCCTTCCTCCCGAGCGAGCAATGTATTCTAGTGCCAATGAAATGAGTGAAGCTCCTTCCTCTAGGGAGCTTGAATTGGCGAAGAGAATAGCGGTTATGGAGGCTCGAATTTCTAAGTTATCTAACCTAAAATCGGATCCTCCGTGTGTATCGTGTGGAATGTTTGGTCATGATACCACGTCTTGCCCTTCAATCCCTCGTTCAATATGCCGATGCCTCATTCGGAGGAAGTGTATGGGGGTCATGGGCATCAAACGGAAGCCAGTTGTGCTAGATCATCTTTTGCTCACCCGCCGACTCATAATCCTCCTTATTATCCTAGCACCCACATGCATCCGACTTTTAGTTATGCCAATACAAATGCGGGTGTCACTCCTCATGTGGGTCCATCTCGTCCACCTATATCGGTGAATGCTCCTACTCCACCTTCCAATCCGAATCTCTTAGTCACTATTCACTCTTTTCCCGTGACGTCGGCCTCGTTCGATGCTAAGTTCAATGCTCTTGAGGCTACGACCAACGGGTTAAACACTAACATGGGGCAACTAGCAAGCGATGACAATATGCTTACTCAAGCTAATGAGAATGAAAAATTGCCAAGCCAACATTCACATACTCGTGCGGTCATGACCCTTCGAAGTGGTGGTGTGGTTGATGATAAAGTTCTCCCGCCGCCCGAAGAGGTGGTGGTTTCTATTCTGAATGTTCTTAGTCCTCCCGATTCCACCCCCTTGGGTCCCTCGTTGGCAAAGGAACTTCCCGATGTGGTCGATAATAAAGTTCCCCCGCCGTTCGAGGAGGAGGTGATTTCTATCCCGAGTGTTTTTACTCTTCCCGTGGGTCCCACCTTGGCAAAGGAACCTCCCAATGGCCTACACAAGTCTTCGAACCCATACAAGGCACCAACCTCTAAAGCCCCTATGCCCTATCCATCGCACATATCTTGTGAGCATTGCTCACATATGGACATGATCCAAGAGTTGGTCGAATGAGTTTTTATGGAGGAAAAGAGTATCGAGGAAGAGTTTGAACTAGGGGCTTGTGTTAAAGGTTGTGGTGAGGGTAATGAGACCCTTATTCTTAACGACGAGTCAATTGTGCTTCAATGTGCCTATGGTTTGTGTGAGAAGGATTGTTTATGTGTCGTTGAGGAAAACGACGAAATTTTAGAGGGGGAGGTGGAGATTATTGATGATAAGAGTGAAAAGCTTTAAGATTATCTTGAGGGGATCACTGAGTTATTCGAATTAGCCCCCAATGAGGTCGAGAGGAGGCACAAGCCCGAGCCTAAGCCTCCTCCATCTCACCTCAAGTATGTTCGTTTGGAGAAAGAGGAGAGCAAATTTATCTTTGCCAATTCGAATCAAGAAGAAGAGGAGAGGTCGATTGAAGTGCTTAAAGTTCATAAGGGTCCTATTGGTTGGAGTCTCAGAGATATTAAGGGAATTAGCCCTTCGATGTGCATGCATAAGATTATTTTGGAGGATGATGCCAAACCTTCTTGAGAATCCCAAAGGCGTTTGAATCCAAATCTTAAGAAGATAGTGGAAGACTAGATAATGAAATTGTTGGAGGAGTTTGCACTTGCCGAGAGTGAGTGGGTGAATCACATTCACATGGTACCGAAAAAGAGTGGCATAACCATCGTTGAGAATGAAAAAGGAGAGTTATTGGCACGAGGACTACAACGGGATGGAGGATGCATATCAGTTTTAGAAAATTAAATACGGCCACCAAGAAAGATCATTTACCTCCCCAAGTTATCGACCAAATGTTGGACAAGCTAACCGGCCATGATTTCTATTGGTTCTTGGATGAGTTGTCGGGTCACTTTAAAATCACAATTCCACCCGAAGATCTACCCAAGATGATTTTTACTTACCCGTTTGGAACGCTTGCTTTTCGACGAATGCTATTTAGGCTATGCAATGCCTCAAAAACATTTCAAAGATTGGACCCTCCCGATAAGGAAATTATGGCTTTAATGGATCGTCGCGGTCGTCTCTTCCTACCATGATCAAGAAGGGAGTTCGTCAAGCTAATGACGTAAAACAAGCGCTTCTTGGGAGGCAACCCATGTTCTTTTCATTTATTTCTTTTATTTTTACATTTCTTTCCTTCTTACTTTTTTATTATATAAAAATCCAAAAACATTCGAAAAATTAAAAAAATTAAAAAAAATTTGTGTTGTCTTTTGGGTTCTTTTTAGCCCTTGGTTTTGTTTCGTTTTGGTTTCTGCATATATTTTCTTGTGTTTTTGATTCCGTGTGATTTTCTTTTATAGGTTTTATTTTTCGACTTCAACCTTGGTCGAATTGATAAGTTAGTAGCGTTCATGGAGCCGGGAGAAACAAGCCATGTTTGATTTTTGTTCGGACTGCTTGAATGTTTAAGTAGACCCCACCGAGCTCGACCCAAACTCGCTCAGTTAAGGAAGCTTCTATCTCACCCTCCTTTACTTGATTTTCATTAAAATGCAATGAGGGCATTGCATGGTCTAAGTGTGGGGTGGGTAGGTGGTTAGGGTCTGGGTTTTACAAAGCATGATTTGTCTTTCTTAACTCGAGCCTTGGCGAAGTGACGCTTCCTATTTGCGGATCCCAAAAAATTAATTATTTCAGTTCGATTTTAACAATAATTCCAATTAGTTTTGTTTCAACCGAAATATAATTTAAAAATAATAAAATATTTTTTATATTACTTATTGTTAATTTTTATTAATTCAGTTCAGTTCGGTTAATTCGGTTTTAAGTCTATTTTCGATTTGGTTCGATTTGTAATTTTATAAACATTTCAGTTTTTAGTTTTTTCAGTTCGTTAATTCAGTTTTAAGCCTATTTTTATTTCGTTTTGTTTTGTTTGAAATTTCATGTGGTTTTAATTTTTTCGATTTAGTTCGATTTTCAGCTGAACCAACCGAATGCTTTTCCCTAGTTAGAAGATGTAGAGGAAGCAATATAATGATCGAGCATGATTTTATCTAAAATTATCGAAACAGAATAACATGTCTTATGGTAAAATGTAAAATTGATTCATCCTCCTCTCGATTTCAATGTTGTGAATGGTGAGATCGTTGATGATAAGAAGAAATCGCTCGAGATAATTTTGGACACATTTATGAAGGTCTCGTCTCAACATTTTCTCAAGAATGAGGTAGAGTCAGATGGTGTTGTTGACCAAATGACGGTGTTGACCAAGACCATGAGAGCCCATTTGAAGAATTTAGATACACAAGTGAGGCAATTGGGGAAAACGATTTGTGTACTAAGTGAGAAGGGTAAATTCTCAAGTGATACTGAGATGAATGAGATGAATCCAAGAGAGCCGTGTAACTCTATTACTTTGAGTGGTGGTGTGATATGCATGCCCAATGAAGCTAAAGAGATTGATAGATGGGAAATAGACGAGCCATGTATTCTTATGTCAAAAACTTTTCGAGAAGAAAGCCGATTTCGGTGACTTTATAATTTCTTGCAACATAGAAGAGTTTAAAAGTTGAATAACCCTTTGTGATTCGGGGTCAAGCGTCAACGTCATGTTGTTGGCTACATTTCATAAGTTGGACCTTGTGATGATTATAATGAGTCCTATGTTGTTTAGATTGAAGGATCAAGCTGTAATTTGTTCTAAAGGAATTGTAAAAGATGTGATAATTAATATCAAAAACTTTAATTATCAGACGGATCTTGTGGTGATTGACACGAAGGATAATGACTATATACCACTTATACTTGAAAAATTATTTTTATACACCACACGAGCATTGATACACATAGAAAATATAATTCTTATATTACATTATTTTAATAACCATCTTTGTTTTCTTATTTTCTATATATTTTTTTAATGATAGTGATTAGTTTTACTAATTTTGATATAAGTTGGGAGGAGCAAGAAAACACAGGTACGATGCACGATTTGTGGAGTTGATTTATCATGTAGATTCCACAAAAATCACCATTTGAGTTACCAAAGTCAAAACTACTCTTAATTACTCATACTTTACTTACTATTCTAACTAGTGCTTAACTCGTACGATGCACGAAGCGAATTGAAATGTATGCTTTAAATTCATTTGATGTAATTGTAATATTATTAATTTATTAATGAAATATAATAACCTAAAATACTCAAGTCACGATTACTGTTCAACACAAGCAAATTTAAAATAAAGGGCGTGGATATACGCACCTCGTCTATTTATTAGTTCACCAAACTAAAAATGTTATCACAAAAATGTCAATATTATCCTTAAACCTTACACCCCCATACTTCATCTACTTCAACTTTCCACCACCACTCAAGCCACCACCCATCACCCGCCGCTACTACCATGGCCGCCGTCTATTGAATAATATAAACAAAATATGCGCACATAAATACGCTGCCGCCGCCGTGCCATTGAAGAAAGAAAAAGAAAAAAAGTGCCTTAAAAAAAAAGTCGTTCGAACCAAACTTTCGAATACAAAATATATATTCAAAAAAGCCAATTTAAACACAAAATATAACTGCGAAAAATATACAAAAACACATGTTTAAAAAATTGATTTGAACGTCCACTTTAAGGCTAAAAAATGGTTGTTCGGATTTGTTTTCGAACAACATTGTATTGCTCGATCAAAAAGTTCAAACACATGACATATGTTCGAGAAATCAGAGACGAACACCCCTATTTTGCATCTGTTTCTTACCCTTTGTCGCCCAAATCCATCACTTACCTTTCATCACCCATCACCATTTTTTCTTCTTCTCGTTCGATAGTGGCAGCGAAGGTGTGATGGGAATTGATAATGGCAGAGTTTGAGTGGTGGTGAAGGGTTGGAGAAGATGATGTATTTGGGAGTGTAGTATTTTTTTTTGGGTGGGGGTGGTGGTAATTTTGACATTTTTGTTGATATTTTTTAATTGGGGTGAACTCATAAATAGATGGTGTGCGTATATCCGCGCCCTAAAATAAATTAAAGACAAATAACTCCATATTTATATATTATGAAATAACTTTTTGCAGACTACATTATACGTCAAATTATAGTTTAACTTGTTATCATCACATGGCAATAGTTTCAAGCTCTCTTATTTAATTAGTCGCGAAACAATCATATTAGTCACTTTTATTACAAATCATTGAGTCCATCTCCTTGTTTAGTCTTTGTATTCAAAGACAGAGTGAAGATCTTATAATAAATTTAGACTTTTCTAATTATCAGTATCTGTTGTACTTGTTTGTCAACATGTACCCCAAAGTATATCATTAGATTATGTTATAATTCAATCACATCAATCTGTTTGAGTACAACTTTAATCGAATAATCTAGTTGTAATTTAGTCGTACTTTGTTGTACATTTTATTTTAGATATAATTCATATCAACATAATTATAAAATTATCAAATAAACCTTTAACCAATAAAAATATAATACTTGTAGTATAAATTAGAAAAAAAATAAAATCAACTAAATAAATACAAAAAATTGTATTTAGGTTATAAATATATATTAATTAAATTAAAATTAAAAAAGTCACGAAAATCATATATATTATAAATAATATAAAATAAATCATAAAATATTTTAAATTGAATTAAAATATTATGAATTATAAAAAATTATTTAATAATAAAAAACAAATAAATGTTATAAAATAATAAAATAAATCATAAAAGAATACGAAATGTGTTAAATATATATAATAAATATATTTTATATACAAATATTTATCAAATAATTTAAAAAAAATTACGAAGATAGTAATAGTTTAAATAATATAAAATATATCTTATTTCACAATAATTCAATAGAATAAAATTAAAAATAATTTAATTCCTGAATTATCATTTACTAAATTCTAAAAGTAACAATACACACTTAAAATGCTATAAATAATAAAATAATCAGAAAAATATGAATTTAGCTAAATAAATATAACATATATGTTTTAATTCTAAATGGTTCTTAATGATTTCTAAAACAAAATAAAATATAAATATAAATATTATAATATAATATAATAATATAAATATAAAATTATTTTAAAATCAAATAAAAATATAATAAAATTATCATTAAGAGTAAATCAAATAAATATATAAAAGTTAGTTTTAAATAGTTTTTTATCTATTGAAAGTTGAATGAAACAATAACAAAGATCAAGAAGTTATAAAATATAATAAAATAAATTTTAAAATATTTTCAAACAGAAAGTAATATACTTAATTAATGTTGTATTATAAAAAATTATCTCTTAAATCTAGAAATAAAAAAATATAAATTACTACAAAAGTGACAAAATAAATACCAAATAAATGAGGCATCGTATTAAGATTTTAATTGAGGGCCTTTGTATTATTTTATTGTAGTTATTTTTTTAAATCAGCCCGGTAATTGACTCGGGATAGCCACCGAGTAATTTAACCACCAAGTCATCGAGTTAGTTGATGAACCCGATAAATAAATTAAATTTTTTATATAGATTTAAGTTATACGAAAGTAATTATATAACCAAGAGTGATAAATCATTTGTGTGTGTATTTCTAACTTTAAATACTTAAAATCATAGTAATTAGTCAGAAATTATTAATATACAAATGTTCATGAATAGTTATTTAGTTAAAGTTTTTAAAATAATGTATTGAATTCTTTATATTATACGATTATATAATCATTTTTTCTACTCACATATAATTTTGATTTCAAATTTTAATCAATTGTATAAAATTATTTACCTTTCACTTATGTTCATAATATAATTTTTTAA
Source organism: Phtheirospermum japonicum (assembly GCA_014905375.1). Classification (NCBI taxonomy): domain Eukaryota; kingdom Viridiplantae; phylum Streptophyta; class Magnoliopsida; order Lamiales; family Orobanchaceae; genus Phtheirospermum; species Phtheirospermum japonicum. The sequence goes on along the minus strand of BMAC01000427.1, from coordinate 822,076 downwards.
TTTTTTTTATGAAAATAAAAAAAAAAAAAAAGAAAAAAAGTGTCATTGTCAAGTTTGTGACATGTTCAGGGTCAAAGTTTGGGTCATTCGGGTTTTACTTGAGTCACATATAGAAAATTGAAAGATATGACGCTATTAGATTTGTCCTCATATCATTTTGGTCTGGTCAACAAATAAAATTTTGGAAGAAAACACAAGTTCTTGTTACCAATTATAAGTTATTTATTTTATTTTTGTTTTTTGTTTTTTGTCTTCGTTGCATCAATTTTTTGGTTGTACTCATACTATCTTTTTTTTTAGTTAACAAATTATTAAATAATTTTTCAAAATCAAATTATAAATATTTATATTTTGTTATTCATTTTTCTTCCAATTTTGTTTATATTATATTTCTTGTAATTTTAGAATTTTTATTTTATATTTAGTTAATAACTTTCTACAATTTAATGGTACTTTTTTGTAGCTATCGATTCATGTTTAATTTTATAATATTAGCAACTCTTTGGTTTATTTTATATCTTTTGTATTTATTAAATAAATATTTATAATTTAATTATAAGTTCTTATATTTTATTTATAATAAAAATAAACTAATTTGATATCACTTGGCATATTTATATTTTGATTTACTTTATCGGGTTTTGCAGATTTATAAACTAATTATTTAGATTTATTTATATATTATATATTTTATATTTATATTTTATTTTTCAGATTTCATTCATTCATATATAAATATAAACACACACACACACACACACACATACATAATATTTTTGTAGTTGATATTATTTTTTTTCTATTTTTTTCTATTTTTATCAATTCTCTTTTTTATTTTAGGATTTATTTAATAATTTTATAGAATCTAATTATGATTTTTTGAGTTAATTTATCTTATTTTATGAATTTTCTCTTTAATTTTATTTGATTAAATTTTTGTGTTTTTTCTCATATTTATTAAATATATATTTATAATTTAATTATAAGTTCTTATATTTTTATCTACATGATTTTATTAATATTTTTAATTTAATTTACAACATTTAAAAATATTTATATTTTACTTTTGCTTTTTTGGATTTTTAAAATTTATTAACTAATTATTTACACATATTTGTATATTTTAAATATTTTTTATATTTTATATTTTCTTCAAAAGAATTATATTATTTTTATTTTTCTCAAATTTTATATGTAATTATACGTCACTTTTCTATATATTTAATATTTTCTTTACATAAATCATAATCTCCAAAAGAATATTTACATAAATAATTATATGAAAAATAAATATGTATACTACAAATAGTAAATAAAATGGGTGGAAAAAGTTTGAGAAATATTTTTAGAAACGCAAGACTTTATATATATATATATATAGATTATTAATATTAGGACAATATTTTTATTAGGCCGTACTAACGGATCATTCGTTAGACCAAAATTTCATATCAATTAGTACAAAAATCAATACATTATAATAAAAAATCAATACATCGCAGTACAATAATCAATATATCATACTACGGGTAAGAGATTTATGAAAAACTAATATTTTACAGTAAAAAAAACTAATACATCACAATACAAAAATTAATATATTATAGTATCGGGTCAAATAACCTAACGGATACCAATACATAACGGTGCAAAAAATTAATATATTATAATATATATTAGATCAGATGAGCTAATGGTCCATTAAATTGTCCTTAACACAAGTATTTGCCTTAATATTAATATGTTTATTAATATGTTTATGTGCTATGGTGACATTATTTATTTGTTTTCGGGAAACAGGGTATAAATAGGTGAGCGAGAATGAGACCACAGAAAACCTAAATCTCATTAGTTTAAGTACGAGGCTGCGGCGCTCTGCGGAGAGGTTGGGATTCTTCAAGGGTGGTTGCCCTCTCTGTATGACCAAGCATCCAATGATTTCACAATTCCTCAACATAAAATCTATATCCAAACAGCCCTTGTGTGATTAAGTATGGCGATGATGATGAATATGGTGGTGTTGGTGTTGGTGATGATTCTATTCCTTCAACTCTAAACCCTAATCTGTGGTCACTTTGGCCCCGGTAAAAAAACTTGGTTGAGGCTATGATGATATTTTCAAAGCTAAAAAGATCAGATTTCGAACGAGCCCGTACTTGGCGTGGCAAAATCAGATTGTGTGTGAGATGGGTTTTGTGTAATTTTACTTATTTCCCATCTCATCAGGCTGCTGGTTTTTGCAGCCATGGTGGGTCTAGCCTTTGTTCTTTTCTGATGATAAAAGGCGAATCTGAGCCTCAACTTCTTATTTCGATAAAAAAAAACTGTTTTTTTTGCCTTTTTTCCTTATAGGGGATGTGTTTTGATCAGTAGAAAAAAAGGTCAATAATTAAATACATAAAAAAATATGATCTTTGCTTGCATTAAAATTTTAGAATGCGTTTGGGCAACAGTTTTCTTTGGTCGGAGTGGGAGATGGAAAGTTTCAATTGGAAGCGAATTTGGAATGTCCTTTAAATTAAACTGTGATCATTTTATTTGTTTTTATAATTTTCTTGCTCTTGTTTCGATGTCCCTATGGTAGGCATGGTACGCAACATTCAACATTTGAACTCTTGTTAGAACCTTTTGTAAGTTAATGACATTAGTTAGTCAGTTAGGATAACAATTATGGTCGCCCTCTAATTCTGCTTACTGCCATCAACATTTTTTTATTCCTTTTATCCGATTCCGCCCAGTTTCGTATAAGAAAAAAAAAATAAAAAAATAAATAAATATATATAATATGAGACTTTGATCGATAAGGACACACTATATATATAATATGAGACTTTGATCGATAAGGACACACTATCAAGGTTGAAAAAGGCGTGACAAGGCGACAATGCCAAGCCTGAGCGAAGCCTAAGTGTGAATAGGCATTTTCAAATATTTTTATTTTTTTATTTATTATATTGGTATAATAAGTAAAAAAAAGGTAAATGTTTAACAAATTTATCTACATATTTTTCGATATAATTAGCAAAATACTAATCATATATACAAAATCAATGTACTATTCACGTTCTCATGTAAGATGATCATATTTTTCAAATCATAAGTTATACTTTTATTATATAAAATCATATTTTTCAAAACAACTATTCACAATTTTTTGAAAAGTATAAATTTTACAACAAAAATTTGATATTTTACTGTAAACGTATAATCGTCTGCATAAGACGTTCTTACAATAGTTTTTGTGAAATGTTAATTATTTGATCATTTTTTGATACCATTATAGATTTTGTAATATTTGACTAAATTAAATAAAAAAATCAAGTTACTCATCTAAAAGACGTGCGCCTTTTCATGGCTAGGCACGCCTAGACGGTCAACTTGTTGCCTTTTCACACGCCTAGGTTATAGGCAAGGCGTTTTTCCCATGCCTCACGCCTAGGCGCGCCTTGTCGCCGCCTTTTACAACACTACACACTATAGATTATTTGTGCCCACGAAAAACTTTTTATTTTTTACTTATTAGATGTGATTTTCTTTTTTTTTTTAATTTTAATAATTTTGACAATTTTGCCTTGTTCGACCAAAATTTCAAAACCAAATATATAAGAAAATAATTGAGATTTTGACAGGTAAGTATACACTAGGAAGTATTTGTGCTCATTAAAAAGTTTTTTTTTTTTGCTCATGTTTTACATTTTTACAACTTTTTTTATCAATTTTTTTTATACCCATTTTTGTATAATTTTGCCCCTCATTTTTTGATAGTCAATTTTGCGAAAATATATTTTTTCACCAGAACTAATAATTAAATGATCACAACCAGTAATAATAATAATAATACCAAATACAATAATAAAGTTTTCACGAGCTGTAATCTCGTACAGTAATAAAATTATTACAACTATTAATCTTCATGACATTGACAAGATATTTAACTTATTTTCAATGATAACCAACTCAAATTAAACTATTTTTTTAAAACGCTCATGTTTATAATGGTTATCAAGTCAGCTACTTGGTTGAGCTTTTTGGATAAGCTCAAAGCTTATTTGCTCTCAATAAGCTCATTTTGACGGTTAGATAAAATCTCACAATAAACTCCTAATAAATTATTCTACCTATCAGTTTCGGCTCTTGGGCCAGTTTCCCAAGGCCTTTGCTTAGGAACTGGGGCCCAAAAAATCAGAGTTTTAGTTAAAAAAAAAAAAACTCAACCCCTTTTCTATTTTGTCTAGCCTAGCCCACTTATTAATTACTTAACCCATTACCCAGTAGGAAATAATAAGGCGCCAACAACATGAACACTCTATAACTTGTTTTTCAAATCTAATTTTAGCTTTTTATAATTATTCAATCTAATTACACAAGTTCTAATTTGTAAAAGCGACAGAACAAAAGAAAAGGAGTGCAAAGCTCATTTGCTGCTAGCTTGCTATTGACTATATCCAGAAGACTAGTATGTAGTTAATTTAAATATACATTATATATTTTATAGTTCTTAATCTTTGATTTCTTGTTGTTTCAATTTATTTATAAAGTATATTTTTTTTATTAGATTTGTGTTTTGAATTATGACGTGCAAATGATAATTTGAATCGGGGAGTTTAAAAAGGAAGAAGAAAGAAAGATAAGAGATTCTCAGAAAGTCTCTCGTTGGATCTCTAGACAGGTACGTAAAATCTACCACGCCTATAATTAACGCACCTACTAAATTTGTAGTTGTACGAACTACTGCACACATAGTTGATGTTGAAATTATTAATTATGAGGGGACTAGAATTGAAGAAGAAAACAATAATGAAAATGTAAATGATATTGGACATTTGAATGATAATCTAGATATGAGTGGTGAAAACTTGGAAGACTTGTTTGATCCTAGAAATTGGGATAGTAATATGCTTAAAATTGATATCTTGGTAGAGAAAGGACCATCGTGAGTTAATAATGTCGTGTATCCTATTAATGACAAAGGCAAGAATTCCAGTGTTAAACACTACAGTCGATATTTGCCAAATGGAGAAAAACTTGATAGGTAATGACTAGTATACTCTTAGAGGAATGACAGAGGTAGGAGTTTCAATGTTAAACACTACAGTTGATCTTTGCCAAATGGAGGAAAACTTGATAGGTAATGGATAGTATACTCTTAGAGGAGGGATAAAGTATTTTGCTCTTATTGTTTTTTTATTCAAAAGGGATAAAGTTGCTTTAAACCTTGTAAAAACAACAACAACAATTGGTTATAATGATTGGAAAAATATTTATGTACGACTCAATGAAAATGAAGGAAGTGTTGATCATATGAATAACTTAACAGATTGGATGGAGGCGGAAACAAGATTGAAAAAAAAAAGCTAACGATCGACTCTGCGAACCAAAATGCCATCGAAAGAGAGAAAAGATTCTGGAGAGATATTTTGAAGAGAATTTTTTGTTGTCAAAACTCCTGCTAGTTGTAATTTGGCATTTCATGGAACTAAATAAAAACTTGATGATTAGAATAATGGGAATTTCTTAAGTATTATTCAGATGATTACTGATTTTGATCCAATTATGGAAGGGAACCTACAAAGTATTAAGAAAAAAGAGACTTGCCGTGCTCATTATATTGACCATCATACTCAAAATGAATTAATTCTTTTGATGGGGGGTGAAATAAAGAACAAAATTCTTGAAATAGTTAAAGGTTCAAAATGCTTTTCTGTGATTCTTGATTGTACTCCAGATGTTAGCCATAATGAGAAGAATCTCTTATATTAAGACCTTTTGATGTTTCCAAGACCCCAATTACAATGATTTTTTATTCAATTTATAAACGTTGTTGAAACATCGGGAGATGCACTTTTCAATGAGCTTAAATCTTTTTTGGATATTCTGAAATTAGAATTTAATGATTTGAGAGGACATGATTATGATAATGGTTCGAACACGAAATACAAAGGAGTAAGTTGTCTAGTACTAAATGAGTATCCTGAAGTGTTTTATACTCTATGCGGTTGTCATTCTCTTAATCTTACCCTTTTTGATGGCCACGAGCTCTTCTCAATCCAAGTCATTGGAGTAATACAGCGAATTTATAAATCATTTTCAAGTTCAACAGAGAGGTGAGATGTCCTCAGATCCTTTGTAAAAGGCCATAATAGAAAACAATTGACATTGGCGACATGTTCCGATACTCATCTGGAGAGTCGTGTTAGTAGTGTAAAAGCTATAAGATCCCAAGCTCCTCAAATTAGAGATGCGTTATTGCACATAGTGCAACATAGTGGTGCTACAACAATGACGAGTGATGCTGGATCTTTATCATACTATGAACTTCAAAGTTTTGATTTCCTTGTGGGCCTGATAATTTTGTTTGGATTCTTGCAGAAAGTTAATTCAGTTAGTAAAGCTTTACTGAAATGATATGATTATTGATGAGAGAATTAGTTTCTCACAAGGTTTGAATTTTTTTTGAAAGAATATAAAAAAACTGGTTTCGAAATTGCGAAGGGTGAATTTGAAAAAATTGTATTAGAGATGGATATTGATCCCGCATTTCGTGAAATTCGAGTTCATCACAAAAAAGGTTTTTCGATGAGAATACTCGAGATTGATTTGTACTTTTTTGTACGCATTATTGTTACCTTTTTGTATTGTGTTTGCATGTGTTTTACTTGCATTTATGGGTATTAGGAGTCATCTTGGCCTATTTTGTTAGTTTTAGGGTTTGTAGTGTTTTCTTTGTTTTTAGTAGTTTTTTTTATATTTTCTTAGTGTTTTTTTTTCTTAGTTTTTGTTTTGAAGGTCAACTTTGGTCAAAGTGGGCCCACGACGAGGTCGAAAGATGATTCAAATCCAATACACTCATTACCAATCCATGACATATCTTTGGTGCGAGGATCGACCGAAAATGACGAGAAATGTGGCCATTTTCATTATCACCTCGTGCATTCGCTCGGTGGATGTCTCAGTTGTCGTAATACAAGCATAAGTCCAAAACCACTTGTGCCATTTGCCTCCACCTTATATCACTGGAACGTTGAGACAAATGTCTAAAACTCTTGTGTTTATAATAATCCCAAATTCTGAGTTTAAGAAGGGTAAAAAGCATATTTAAGTGGAGACGGTTCGACGTGGCCTTGCTTGTGTCAGGTTTTGGTGCAGAGCCCATAACTCTCGGAGGAAACTTCCAAATGATACAATTCAAACGCCAAATGAAATCCAAGAGAAAGGGCTATATTTCATTTTAAGACATCTAATGCTGATTCCGTATTTTTGTCAGTCGATCGACTGGATTTCAGTCGATCGACTGCTCGGCAGTAGCTGAATCGTTTGAACAAGTCGATCAACTGAAATGCTGAAGATGTGTGGTTTTGGAGGAAAAGAAAGACCATTTTGCCCCTAATATACCCATATTTGATCCCCACCCATTATCCACAAAAAAAAAAAAAAACTCCTCCTTGGTTGAATTTGGGGCTTGGCTCCATTTCTCCCAAGCTTTTCTCTTGCAAATTTAAAACCCCAGTTCATAAGTCCTTAGTTTAGTGTAGGTTAGTTTATCTTAGGTAGTTATTTAGTAGGGCTTAGTTGTTCTTCATTTGTGGATCTTTTGGTGTTGAAGCTTTCGTATTCCTTTGAAGATTGTAGTTACTCTGAAGCTCTTGTGTTCAATGCAATTTGGTAATTTTCTTTCTCTTAATTTTTATGTCTTGTTCTTGATTAATTGTTCATGATGTTGTGTTAGGTTTGTGTTGTTGAAATCGATTAGTGTATGTTGTTGGGTTTTAGTTGTTTTATTGTTCATTGCATTTCCATTCCCCTCTTTAATTTTCTAGCTTTTAGTTTTAGTTGTTCTTGCAAACTCCATTGATGTACTCTCTTTCCAAGCTTTTTACCCCTTTTAGTTAGACATGCTTTTAGCCTTTGAAAGATGTATGAAGCTTTCCTCTTTGATAATTTTGACTTTCCTCCAATTTAATGCTTTTGTCCACTTGCAACTCAAATGTTTTTGATTCTCCCTCCATGAATTATCTCTTAATTGTGAGCTTAATTTGATGCAATTAGTTTAGTTAATACGGGTTTAGGGTTTAGGTTCGTTTAGAACCATTAATCGGAGCTAGTCGAGAATTGGGAGTGACGACCCCAATACTTGATCGACATATGGGATTGACAACCCCAAATCATGGATTAAGTGCTCGGCAAAAATCAATTGATCGTGGAGACGAACCGAACACCCTAAACCCAATCATTTTTAATTAAAGTCTCCTTTTAAAGCTTTAGCATAAAACTCAAACCAAACCAATAACTTAATGCTTTCGTAGATTAGATTAGTGTAATTTAGCTTAACAAGAGAGTGACTAAATACACCGACCGCCGATTATATCTATCCTCGAGAGACACGACTCGGGAAAACTTACCGCTCTACAATCGACTCCGTACTATTGCGGAGAAGATTTCTTAGAGTGCTAAGAATTCTTCGATCAGAGATCAACCAATACAAGGGGGTGAGGGTTATTTTCGAGCAAATTATTATTTTCGAATAGTTGATAATGCACTTTCTTCTCTCAAAATGAGGTTTGAGCAGTCAAAAAACACGAAGGGATTTTTGGATTCTCATTCAACTTGAGCAAGTTGAAAAACATGTATAATGAGAGTTTGAAGCATTCTTATGCTGAACTTGAGACTTTCATGAAACAAGGAGATGATTTTGATAATAATGCGCTCGTATTAATTTCAGAATTACAATTATAGGGAAAAGCATTATCGGGCCGATTAACTAAACCAATTGAAATCATGGAGTATATCAAGAATTTGCATCATGGTCTTCCTAATACTTCGGTAGCTTACATAATATGATTGACCATACCGGTTACCGTTGCATCTGCTGAAAGATGTTTCTCCAAGCTGAAACTGATAAAAAATTATTTACGGTCAACAATGTCTCAGGATAGATTGAATTGTTTATTGATGTTATCAATTTAGAAAAATGGTTGCTAAACTTGATTACAATGCGTTAATTGAAAATCTCACACAACAAAAGGCACGAAGGTTATGAACTTTCAATGTTAGATTCAATTTAATATTATTTTCTTTATATTTTAATGAGCATGTTGAATGTTGATAATTTACTGTGTATTCAAATATTAGTAGCGTTCATATTATTTATTCAATAAAATATTATGATTGTCTATACAATCAAGATTTTTGTCTAGGGCCTCTGAATTTCCGGAGACAGCCCTGGGCATTATAAGATAATGTTAGAAAAAAATTACAAACTGTAGCCTTTTCTAATAAGTTTCTAACTTATTAGAAAAATAAATCAATTTTTTTTATCACTTTATATTGTAATAAATACTTTATTTTATAAACTAACAAAGTATTTTACGTGCTACGAAAATATTTTTCATAGACATAAAGCAAATTTTATTTATTATTATAATTGTTTTTCTTATCATTTCATACATTTTTCTTTATTTTATTTAAATTATTTAGGAATTCTTTATTTATTATTATAACCTTAATTTTATTTATTCATATTTTTTCATTTTTTATGTATAATATTTTTATACTTTCTAAATTATATTCACATTGGTAAATTAAGCTTTAATTAGCTAGTTTACCCAATAATAATTTAAAATCAGCTAACAACAATCACAACTATCAGTTATTTAAATCAGCTCAACCAATAAGTCCCTAAGTTATATTTTTTTAAATAGTCGTAAAATATATTTTGCAATAGTAAGTTTACAAAGGATAAGAATATCAAAATGTAATAAAACTATCACATTCACTAATCATCATAACAATGTATCAATCTTATTTTCAAAGATTATCAATTCAAGTGAAATATTTACAATAATCGTAGTACACATCATCAATCATGTTTTCACAATACCCCAACACAAAACAAAATTATCATAACTAGTTATAAAATGGGAAAAATCCATTTATGCACACATCGCATAACACAAACTCATTTCCTACTAGGTTCATAAGAAAACTCTTTTTACTCTTAATTGACTGAAATACCACCACATTTTGCCTACCCCACCACCCCACCCCACCCCAACCTTCCCTTTCTTTCTTTCTTCTTCTTCCCCATAATGTCGGAAAAAAAAAAATTGAAATTGAAAAATCCTAAAACTAAAAAAAATTTACCATGGAAATCCCGACCGCCACCACCTTCATGAAAATCCCGCCTGCCTCCACCTCTAATGTTAATCCACCTGGCATCAATTCTATTGCT
>BMAC01000427.1:789348-806848 GCA_014905375.1 Phtheirospermum japonicum | reverse complement strand
TTATCAAGTTCTTTGAAGTTGCGTAACCAACGGAGAAGATCTTGTCATCACGACGACAAGTATTTAGTATCAAGTTTTTGATATTTTAGTTTTCATATATTACTTCATATTTTTGTATTGATCGAACAAGAAAGTAATATAGTTTTCGGGTTTGTACACCCAAGTTCACAAGTACTTTTACTTGTGAACTGAATTTAATTTGCTGTGTTCTTAATTTAATTTTCGCTGCATGATTTTCGATTAACTCTGGTTGATATTGTTAACCAGTGTTGGCTAACATTGATAAACAACATCACAAATTGAGACTTATTTTCCAAACCATAGACCTTCAAATTTTACAATTGGCATCTAGAGCGGGTACTTAACCTTTTAAATACTGATCCTTATTTTTAGGTGCTATGGATGTCCAAGGCAACCCAAAGCCTCCGATCCTCAATGGGGATAACTATTCCCTTTGAAAACAAAGGATGCGGTGGCACTTAAAGAGAATTGACGAACGTGCATGGAAAACCGTCCTCGTTGGATGGGAAAAGCCACGTGTCAATGATGGTGAAGGCGACACCATCCCTAAAAAGGAGGTAACTGGACTGCTGACGAAATGGCTGCTGCGAATTGGAATTCCAAATGCATCTGCACCTTGTGTGATTTTGTAGATGCAAGTTATTACAGGGTCATCAAGAATTGCAAGTCAGCAAAGGATGCATGGGATGGACTCCAAAGTGTGTGTGAAGGAACTCAGAGTGTAAAGAGATCAAGGCTGAGAATGTTGATGTCCACCTTCGAGGCAATGAGAATGGATGAGAAGGAGTCTATCATGGACTACGCCATGAGACTGTCAGATATTACGAACGAGTGCAAAGAGCTTGGTGAATCAATAACTAACTCCCGTCTTGTAGGAAAATTACTGAGATCCATCTCAAAGAAGTTCAATATGAAGGTGGTTGCCATAGAAAAATCCAAAGATGTTGATGATATACAGTTCAACACCTTAGTTGGAAACCTCAAGCAATATGAGATGGAGCACCTTGGTTCCAACTTAAGAGACAAGAATGTTGCTCTTTTGTCTGATGCTAACATTGACAACGATGAAGACGATGAGGAATTCGACATGAATGAGATCTTAAAAAGGATGGAGTTCACTACTCTAGAGGAAGACGAAATATCCTTCGTGATCCAACGTTTTAATAATTTCCTAAAGAAGAAGAACAGCATGGGAGGGTCAAGCACAAAGTCCAGACCACAGGCGTCTACTCCAAAATTCACGGGACGCGCTCTTCCCAGATCTCAGTCCACCTCGTCAATTCCTAATACATCCAGCCCCACGAAACCTCTCAGTGAGGTGCAATGCCACGAATGTAAGGGTTGGGGACACTACAAGAATGAGTGTCCTAACACTCTTAGTAAGAAGAGCATGGTTGTTACAGACTTTACTGAGGATGTCAATGATTCCGAGTCAACTGAGCCTGTTCCATCCTTATTCACCAATGTTGTGTGGGACGACGATGTCCATGTTGGTATCCTTGAAGACAACATCGTGTGCCTGAATGCCGAGACTACTAATTACTTTGAGGAATACGAGCAGCTGAGTGTTGAGCACAAGCAGTTGTTTGTCAGTTGGGGAAAATAGGTATTCAAGGTCAAAGATCTCATGAAGGAAGTAGAAAAACTAACCAAGGAGAAGGATGATCAACTCGAAATAATTGTCCGCTTGGAAACGTCACTCACCAAGAAGGATGCTGAGCTAGACAAGGTGAGAACCGAGTTGATAAAGGTAAAAGGAACTATCACGAATCTGAACAAAGGCAAGGCAAAGCTCGACGAAATCCTAGAGACAAGCTTCCCAGAAACCTCAAAGCATGGAATTGGCTATAAACCGATTAAGCCAACACATTCCTCAAGCCAAGAACAAAAATCGACCAAATGACACAAGAAGAGAAGGAGACAGTTAGTGTGCCATCACTGTGGTGAACCAGGTCACATTCGGCCTTTCTGCTAGAAAATCATTGGCGAGAGAAGACACTTTCAGAGAACAAGGGTGGCAGCTAAATCCAATGTTGGTTCCCATGTTACCAACATCAATACCAATACCAGTTTCAAACAAGTGTGGGTCAAGAAAAATAACATCAGGTGCAATATGATCCATACTTCTCTGAATTCCCACGTCCCTGGAGCCTGGTATTTTGATAGTGGATGCTCGAAGCATATGACTGGGTCGGAGGAGCTACTTTCCAACATTGTTAGATTTCAAGGAGGAAAGATAAGGTATGGTGGAGCCGCAAATGGCTAAATCATTAGTCAAGGAACTCTCCATGTTCCTGGAATTGTCACTTTGGAAAATGTGCTGCTGGTAGAAGGACTTACTGCAAATTTGATAAGCATAAGTCAACTGTGCGATGGAGGTTTTAGTGTCAAATTCAACCGTAAAAAGTGTGAAGTCTATGAGGAGAATGGACCGTGTATACTGACTGGACAAAGGACTTCAGATAATTGCTACCAAATCCAAAGTGATGCCTTTTGCAAGTTGTCTCAACTAAGTGATGCTGAGGTGTGGCATCAAAAGTTTGGACATGTCAACTACAAGATGATGGACAGGTTGGCCAAAGAAGAAGCTGTGAATGGGCTGCCTAAGCTCAACACCAAGACCATCCTTGTGTGCGAGGCATGCCAGAAAGGAAAGTAGGTAAGGGTGCCACATCCATTTCATCAAAGCCTCACTACATCTTCTTGCTTTGGTCTCCTTCATATGAATCTCATGGGACCACTTGAATACGAGAGCCTTGGTGGCAAGAGGTAAGTTTTAGTTGTTGTAGATGATTTTTCTAGGTTCAATTGGGTAGAATTTTTAAAAGAGAAATCTGAAACCTTTGAAGCGTTCAAAAAACTTGCAAAAAGGCTGTGTGTAAGATTTGGTGTGAACATTGGTACGATTAAAACAGATCACAGTAAAGAGTGTGAAAATGCATCTTTCTCAAGGCTGTGTGTAAGATTTGGTGTGAACATTCTTGCTCTGGAAAAGCGAAGGAAACGGATCCGCTCTCGCAATAAGGCCTTGAAGAAGATTAAGAGAATGTAGGAGAAGAAGAAGCACAAGAATAGGGGTGAAGGAACTTCGACATCCCCTTTTCGTTTGAAGAGGGTTCGAAGCCAATGAGTTCCTTTTATTCTGTTTTTGTTGTGTTAAGTGATATTTTGAACACTGTTGGTTTGTAATGTTGGGATGATATTTTAACAACATTGAGTGTTTGATTTAAGAGGAGTTAGTTGTTTTTGTTTGAACTTGTTTTTGCGTCGTAGTATTTTGTCCAAAAAGGCAAAAGGGGGAGATTGTTGAGGAATTTATTCTTGGCAATAATTCCTATTTTGTTATTTGCCTTTCTTAGGCACAAAATTAATTAGGAACTCTAGATGTTGTTTCCTAGTTTATTTATAGGACTTTATTTTCCTAAATTGTATCTAGATTTTAGTATGCTTATTTACCAAGTTTAGAATTCTAAGATTGTCTATTTAAGATAAGATAATACTAAAGCTTGACAGAACTTTTGACGCACGGGATTTTGGAAGCAGAAGACGCACAACAAAGGAAAAGAAGAGAAGACTACTTGGAGCCATTGATCGACGAATTCTCGACGCGCTAGTTTCGGAATCCGTCTCCGCAAGAGTACGGAGCCGGTTGTAGGGCGGCGAGTTCTTCCCGAGTCGTGTCTCTCGAGGATGGATGTTATCGGCTTGTCGGTTTCTTAATTGCTCTTATCGTCGGTAGCGACTAACTATTCTAAACTAGGAAAGCAGTAGTCATTGTTCGGTTCTGAGTTCTACGACTAAAATTTATATTGAAATACAAGATTTAAAAACATTGAAAACGAAAAGAAAATTAAAAGCTTATTTAAAAACGATCAATCTAAACTAATTAACTAATAAAACTTATAATTTTAAATTAAGGAAAATGGAGGGAAAATTAGAGTCAAGCTTATTTGAAAAAGTCAACATTAATTTAACAAAAATTAAAACTTTAAAAAGGAAGATTTTATAGAACTTTTAAAAACTTAGAAATTGATCTAAACAACTTAACAACTTAAAAGCATAAGTTCAAAAGCTAGAAAACTACAAAATGAAAATGAAAGTTTTGATTATCAAAATAGCAACTAAACTATGATCTAAGCATTAACCCAAGATTAAAGGAAATAACATGAACATAAAACTTATATTAATAGAAAGAGTTTACCAAACTAAGGATTCCACAAAAGCTTGAAGGAGCAAGCTTGAAAGCTTAACAATGGAGTTACAACTTCAAGGATGCAGATTTCAACAACTAGCTAATAAAGATCTAAAACTTAACTAAGCTACTACTAATTACTAGAAATTAATACTTAATTCAAAATGGAAAGGAAAAATATGTGAAGGAGTGTTTTTGGGAGCAAGCTTCTGAACCAGACCCCTGCTGCCCGTTGCAAGTTGTCCAAATTGAAAAGACGTCTGATTACTTATTCCTTCAAAAATTCTGCTTTTCAGTCGATCGACTGAAAAAGCAGTCGATCGACTGGCAGTCGATCGATCATGTCGGCAGTCGATCGACTGCGTCGTCCAAAATGCCAAAAGTCCCTGGAATCCAGTTGATTTTGGGGGTTCAGTCGATCGGCCAAGTAGGCAGTCGATCGACTGACCATCCAGTCGGTCGACTGGATTCCAGCGCCCGGCTCGATTTCTCGTTCTTTTCACGTCCGCCGGTTGATCGAGCCTTGTTCGTTGCGCTCCCTTTCTTTGTCCTTTCATTCCCGAGTCGAGTATCAATGATCCCAAACGAGCGCGGGCCCCGCTTGGACGTCCTACGGCCAATAGAAAAAACGAAATAGTGAAAAACTACGAAAACTAATAATAAAACGTACAAAAATATGAAAACCTAGAAATAACAAAAAATGACCAACTCGACTCCTAAAACACCTAAAAGCAAGCGAAACACACGCAACGTGATACAAAAACGATAGCAAAAATATGTACAAAAAGATGCAAATCAGCCATTGTTCGAGATTATCAAGTTCTTTGAAGTTGCGTAACCAACGCAGAAGATCTTGTCATCATGGCGACAAGTATTTAGTATCAAGTTTTTGATATTTTAGTTTTCATATATTACTTCATATTTTTGTATTTATCGAACAAGAAAGTAATATAGTTTTCGGGTTTGTACATCCAAGTTCACAAGTACTTTTACTTGTGAACTGAATTTAATTTGCTGTGTTATTAATTTAATTTCCGCTGCATGATTTTCGATTAACTCTGGTTGATGTTGTTAACCAGTGTTGGCTAACATTGATAAACAACATCACAAACTGAGACTTATTTTCAAAATCATGAACTTTCAAATTTTACATTGTCTAATTCCCCTAGAAGGTAAGACATAACCCCTGCCTACCCATTAATATTAAAATAAAATAAGGCATAGCTTATACATGTCAAAACCCATTGGATAACAAGAAGTACATCCCATTTTTTTTGAGAGTATCAGTTAAGAACATCTATTCTATCATAATCCTTTTCCATATCTAATACAAGTGTCATAAAACACCTTTCCCCTTTTGTAAGATTGTTTAGAAAATGCATACACTCATTAGTCACCATCACATTATCAAGTATCTGTCTACCAGGGATAAAAGAAGATTAGTTCTTAATAATACAATGGTGTAAAAAAGGTTTTGGTCTCCAAAATCTAAGATTCTTCCTCTTTCACTGGTCTGGTTAGAGTGCTATTCATTTATGGTATTATGGAGAAGGAATGGAGAAAACCATCATTCTTAACTAGTAGAGATGATTTAAATATCTGTAATAGTAAGTAGTTTCCAACACAATCTCTTCTCTAAAACACCTAATACCGCCTTTTCTCAAAATGAATTCTCAATGCGGTTGACTCTTCTTCTTTGATTAGTATAGGCATGAAAAAAGTTACTCCCTCTGTTTCACTTTAATTGACGTTTTGGGCTTAAGCACACGTATTAAGAAATATAGTAAAATGACTAGTTAGCCCATATTATGCCTTGTTTCTCTCTTCCACTCAATTCGTGAATATATCTTTTTCCTTAATTTTAGCATATAAGTTTTCATGGAGTATTAATGATGACCCCATCTCTTCACCTTCTCCGTCCTTTCATTTCTAAAAGAAAAGAAAAAATATATATGCCCCTTCATATTCCTCCTTAAATTTTTAATTTTCAGTTTTGGTGTTCCTCCTTAAATTTTCAATTTTTAGTTTTGGAGCTAAATAAAATTGGTGTGTAAAATTTGATTCAATATTCAAAATTTTTAATGGAGTCAAAATTAAAATTTCCACTGCTTCATTACCTATATACATACAAATTGAAGAATAAAAATTTAAACATCACCACACATAGCTTTCAGTTTCAATGATGCGAATCCAAATAATGATCCTAAATTCTCATTTGGCTTGAATGAAACTCCAATAAATATACAGAGTACAAATCCTGAGAGGGAGGCGGAATTTTTGGTACCATATAAATATACATGTGCTGCCATAATTTGTAAAAAAATGAACAGTTTTCCAATAAAATGGCGATATGCTGCAACAGAAAAAGTGAATATAAAGAGGAGAAAAGTAGACTTTATAGGATAAGGGTATTTAAGGGAGTTAAACAATAATTTTAATAAAACTTCATTTAATTTGAAATAAATTTAAAACTCTTAAACGTCAATTAAAGTGAAACAGAGGGAGTACTAGCCACTATACTCTTGATTTATTACTAAAACATAATCTTCTACTTTTCTCTTGGTTTGTGTTTGACTTCATCAACAACAAACTATGGTTTGAAAGAGAACATCTGAAATTGTTCAACCACAACCCTCTTGAACTTCACCATCCAATTAGGAGCATCAATAATCTTGTCAACTCTTTATTCAGTAATACCCTCCCCCACTCTGTTGTTAGCCCTGGTAAACAGGTAGCCACAATTAAGTATTTTAATACCTTATAACTCTTCCAAGAATTTTCTCAAGGGTTCTAAACTTGCCACATACATATTCTTACCGCCTATTTTTTCCTACATGAACACAATATCATTTATGTCTCCCCCAAGAAACCACAGTTTTGCCCACCTTTTTTGAATTCCAAGAAGATAAGACCATGGTAGTTGTTTCTTTTCTTTGGAATTACTTGCATAAACAAACACAACTCACACTTGTTGTTCACACCCACAGTACTCAAAACAATTTCCAAACAAAATTCATTACACACCACTTCTTTAACACTGATTTTCTGAGACCATTCCCCACTCTTACCCATGGACCAGACATACCCATCTATCCTCTAGTTTAATATATCTGCACACAGTACCCACAAAACCCCTCTTTTCTTCTGCCAAAAGAATAAAGTCTGGGTGATGGAACTTTACAATTTCCTTTAACTGGGAATTTGTAGAGAGTCCTTCTAAACCTCTATAATTTTATACCATAGCTCTCATCGATGACTTGGGGGCTAATATAGGTAAGTTCTCACACTGCATTTCTTTATCCTCCATCATTTTAGCTTTCTTATTCCCTTCCCTACACACTCCTATCATTAGTTTATTCCCTTGCTATATTTTCTTCTTCTCCTAGATTTAGTTTTCTCTTCATCAGCTTTTCCTCTACGGGTGCTTCCTCTCTGATTTATCTCTCTATGGATTTGATACTCCATGATTTGAAATGTCTTTCTACTTTTCACCACATATAGGTACATTAACCATATTCATGTTCTTCAAGCCCCACTGCTTCTCCTTATATTCCCCCTCCAATTCAATTTCTATTAGTTTAGAGTCACTCTTGTTCACTATCCCTCTCAAATTTTCATCATTCCCCTCTCCCCTTTCATGATACCAACCTTCTTCAGGCTCTGTCCTCCCATACAAATCCACCACTCATGTATTTCGGTCCCACCCATAACTCTCTCTTCCCTCCCATATTTGTCTTTTCTTTTTATCCCTCCCCTCTCTCTATTCTAGCAACCTTTTATAATCACACATTCTCACACGTTTCTAGCGACCCTTTCTCCTTAAACTAACTCCATTAACCTCCCTATCAAACACTCTAAATCTTCTTTCCTAAATAAATCCTCTTTATTCTTAGATTTCTTATTTTAATTTTACTTTAGCATACTCTATATTTTTATCAGCTCCCTATTTTAAGAATTTTATATTTCTGTTTTAATCCAACAGACTCCATATTTATAAATTTTGCGCCATATATTTATATAGAGACTTCTATTGAAAATAAAAATACAAATAATAGGGAGCCACTTTTTGGCTCTTTAGTTGTAGGGAGTGGCATAAAAATTTAGAGATCTTCATATCTTAGAGAGTCCCTATTTCCATTCCAAACCTTGACCCACATCTCCATCATCTTGAGATCCTCCACTTGACTAGATCTAGCTATCCTCCATTCTTTTAAAACTAGTTATTGACATACGACCATAGTTTTCACCTCAGCAATTTATCCCAATTCTCCTCTGTTTTAAACATAAACACGAAGGTATTAATCCCAATTCCTCTAATTGAGAACGAGTTTTTCCTTTTCCAGATCACTATGAGAATATGCTTTAGTGCCAGAAAATGCACCTCTTTAGATCAAAAACCATCATTAGGCCATCTCCAGCAGTTCGTTTACTTAGCGCTGGACGCTATTTTTAAGCAGAAAAACTGCTCCAGCAGTCCAGCGCATTGCTGCGCTATCTTTAAGAAATATATATATATATATATATATATAGGAATTGGATCATGTGGGAACCAATTCCCTGTGGGAACTAGGAACCCACATGATCCACAAGATCAATTTTTTTTGATGGCCAAGATCATTCTCATTAATTTTATAATTAATATATTTATATTAATGAAAAGGTCTTATATGTAATTATACTTAATATCCCAAAAATAACATTCAAATCAGCCATTCTTTCCTTAATAATCTATTCAGCCGTTTTTTTTTTAAATAATCTATTCATTCCAAAACCATGAAAATCAATTTCAATTCAAGTTTGCGTGCTTAAATGAAATGATTTTTTATAAAATCAAATCATGCACTTCCCATAAATTTTTCGGAATTTTATTCAATCCGAAAATTATATGTTTTTAGTCCTTTCATGTTAAACATAGATTCTAATACAAGAATCATTTCTCAGTTATTTTCCTCACGTATTTCATATCCAATAAAAATAGAGATTGTTGTTCACTCAATGCTACCTCAATATAAAAAAAGAAAAGCATTCTTTTGTGGTTTTCTATTGGAAAATCAAGATCATAACTCATCAACTGTCTACCTTTGATAACTTATTCCAGAGTCAACGTAGATTTGATATCCATCATAAAGAAAAATGTAAATTCTCATTAAGTTCCAATAAGGGGCCATTAAATTTTATTAAACTTCAAGAAACTTATTTATTTAAAAAAAAAAAAAAAGCTTCAAAGAGATGAGCATAATTAGTATTAGGTATCCAAGCACTTAAAAATGCATTAGCCTTTCCCTTACTTTTCAAGGTCCATGATCGCAGCTAATTTCATAAACTTTCCTACGAATCCTTTTACATTGCATTATCAGAAGAAAAAAAAGGAATTAAAAAAATGGTTGGTGCGTTAAAAGGCCTCTGCATTTTGACAATCCTTGATATAGTAGGTATTGAACATGTAAAAAGTGCAGGGGAATGTGGTAAACTATTATATACACCAACACAATAGTTATCATAAAAGCCAAAAAAAAAAAAAAAGGCCAAACACCATTACATATATATTAAACAGTCAAAGGCACCAAAAGTCCCCAATTTCGCCACACATACAACTAATGACATAACAAACACAACACCACAAATTGGCCAAATAACATCTAAGTTGGGATTAATTAGTAATATATCCCAACTGCATTTATTTATTTTTTAATATTTAAGTCCTTTATAAGAACAAGGCCAAAGATACCAAAGTTACTATAGCTACGGTTCATAATCTTATAGTTCATCCCAACGGCGGAAAACAATTAAGTTGTTTTTCAACTATAACCATTGATTAACTGCTGCTCTTACCCTACATATATATATCTTCCTGCAAAAAAAAAAGATAAAAGATAAAAGAATTATGTTCTTAACAAATAGTAAGACATAACGACAAGAATGACGAATCGACCCATGCTTTCGACTCGTGGATTTTTCTGCAACAACAGGATCACATTTATTTCATCCATGTTCTSTACAAAGATAATGTTATTATATTTTTCGTTTCATTTATGTCGATTATCACCTCTCGTTTTCAATTCAATTGTCGACATTTCATGAATAGAATTTCGTATAAATAAATACCTAGTAGATAAGTATATGTATATTACACGCCGCGCTCATCTCCTAGAAGTAAAGAGATCCTTCCAAACAACAAAAATAAAAAATAGTTAATACCAGAATTAATTAATTAATTACAAGCCGATCACAAGAGGCATACAAATTACCGTTACCCTGCCACCAATTGCCACGTGAAGCACCGCCCGAGTCATCTTCGCCTCCATCTTTGTTGAACTGAACGAAAAATAATATATTCTCGTATTATTAGCACACAAGTATTGATTTTCTTTCTTCAATTATAATTAGCAAATCCCTAAGTATCAGAAATCCCTAAGTATAGAAACATGAACTACTAACTATTAGTATGCTGCTATGATATTATTGGCATGCTGCTAATAATATAATTAATATTAGCACCATATTAGCATGCATACCTTTTGATCATGCATAGGCTGCAGATAGAACAAATTCGCACAGGCAAAATCGCACATATATATTAGCACTCACTATTCAAATTAGCATCACTCGTAAACAGTATTAACATAATATTTGTTTGACATTAGCATACCAAATTAGCATAATATTCAAATTCGCACAGGCAAAATCGCACATATATATTAGCACTCACTATTCAAATTAGCATCACTCGTAAACAGTATTAACATAATATTTGTTTGACATTAGCATTCTCCAAAATATTATTTAGCAGACAGGCTACTTGTGTTTTTCAACATATGCTAAAAATATGTTTTTTAGCATTTCAGATACGTATATTCAGCAAACTCAAATTGATGAAMTTTTTAAAAGGTTAAAGGGCGAGATATGATACCTAAAATTCCTAATCTATTGTAAAGCTAAAACTGTAGTGCCGCAYCAAGGTACAAATTTTGCAGCGGTAACGTACTACTACTGGTGTTGTTACTAAACGACAGCGTACAGGAGAAACTGAAAATGGTACAAACGCTAAAGCATAAGAGTACCATACCAGGGGGGCGAAGAGAATAGCGACCCAGTGGTAGAGATTGTCGCCTTTGGGGCCGYCGGAGCAATCGGGCGGAGGGTKTGTACTCAGTTCCGACATCTCCCTTCCCTGAAGCCGAAACCGAAGTCATCGARGGCCACGATCGGCCACCGCCGCTGCCACCTCCTCTTCCGCCACCTCCGCTCGCCAAACAACATCATCACGCTGCCGCTGTTACTCACTGTAACAAATATTCGAGAAAATCAGATTAATCCAATTTTTCTGCTGATAYTAATCGTAACTCGTAACTACGACTCAGTTTCATTGATTGTCTAAAAATGGGAGGCTTTCATTTAGGGAAGAAAGTAACCAGATCTTGGGAGGGTTTGATTTTGGGATTTTCCGCTGATTTGGGGCGATATCAAATTACCAAAACGCCTTGCAATACACAAAAATACAGGCACGTGTGCTGTAATAAATGTAACATACCTTATATATTACAATCAACAAGCATCGTTTGATCAACAAATTCTAACAACTGAGATTGGTTCTCAGTTCCCACATAGGGCATGGTTCCCACGAGATCCCACCCCTATATATATATATATATTATATTCAAATGAGAACCATGTCTTTATTTGTGAATTTAAAGTCAATTATGGGCCTTAGATCTAAGTATATGGATGGATTAGATTTTTTGTAATTCTTCTTATTTGATTAAAAGTATTATGATTATATAATAAAAGCACTAATAAATGAGGGTTCTCATTGGAACCCACCCATATATATATATATATATATGGAGTGGATCCAATTGGTCCACTTCTTATAGTGAGTCCATTGAGACAAATCACAACCATCCAATATATTAGATCACATGGATATAAATGCACTGATAATATATAATAAAAGTACTAGTTTGCAGGTTCGCAAATATAGGAGGGTTCTCATAGGAACCCACCCATATATATATATATATATATATATGTGTGTGTGTGTGTGTGTGTGTGTGTGTGTGTGTGTGTGTGTGGAGTGGATCCAATTGGTCCACTTCTTATAGTGAGTCTATTGGGACAAATCACAATCATCCAATATATTAGATCACATGGATATAAATTAGTTTGAGGGATAAATACATCTTCGTCTTTCTAAATATGCTCAACCTTATTTTGCCAATTTGCTTTGTATTATGTACCACTCTTTCTCATCCCCACTATCTCATCTAGTGCTTTCTCGCCAATAAGAGAATTTTAATTTTCATATTTTAACTTTATCATATTATGTAAATTTTAACTTCCATTAATAACCAGTGTTTTCTCGTTAATAAAAAAAGGGCAACACTCTTGTTAGGGCCGAACTAACGGATCATCCGTTAGGCCCATATCAATACATTATAATACAAAAGTCAATACATTATAGTGAAAAACCAATACATCATAGTATCAATAGATTATAGTATAAAAATCAATATATCATAATAAGGGTCAGAGATTTATGAAAAATCGCTAATAAGAAAAAATTAATTGACCGGTGTTTCCATATAAATAGAAAAGTTTTCTTGCTAGTAAGAAAAATTTAATTTTCATATTTTCACTTTATCATATTATGTAATTGATCGGATTTTCAATATAAATAGAAAAGTTTTCTCCCCAATAAGAAATTTTTTACTTTTATTAATAAACCAGTGTATTTAAGTAATTTTTTGATCGATGTTTCCATATAAATAGAAAAAACTCAATATATGTGTTTTCTAACACCAATTTTTTTATCATGTAATTTAACGGTGTTTGTGTTTTTTTACACCAATTTTTTATGGGGGTTTCTATATAAGTGGAGAAAATCGGTGTTTCTATATAAATATAAAATAAAATTGATAATATTGTGTAACTAAACAGTGTTTTGACCGATGTTTCTTATTTATATTATGTAATTGAACGATGTTTTCATATAAATAGAAACATCCAACTTTCATTAACAATTTCGTTAACAGTCAATATTTTTTTATTTGATTTACATGATATACGGTGCTGATCAATTTGACTTCTTGTTCTAAATATTCTTACAAAACTTTAACATTTTATTATATAATATAATAGAGTTCTATTTTATTGGGTTTTATTATATACTATCATATAGTTATATATTATTGGTTGTTTGATACTTGTTGGTCCTTATACTTTATTTGTTGAGATTATATATTAAGTTATATTTTAAGAATAAATAAATATTTTTATATTAAAAATAACTTACAAGAGATATATAATTATTTTTTAATATTAAAATAACGTGTTCAAATAGCTCACGCAATACACAACACTATTTACGCTACACGATGTTGGGATCAAAATGCAACGCGTTGCGTAATACGCGTTTTAAAAAACATTTTTTTTACCTATACTAATATCTTTCTTTTTTCCATATATGGTTACCCATTCTTAAAATATTCCCAAAAATACTTAAAGTGTATCTTTATCATTCTTCTCTTCATTCTTAAATGTCCCCAAAAAGATATCCCACATATGAACTTTGGTTTTGATTTCTAATTATAATTCTTAATTCATGATCGATGTATGTGTATGATTGAATTGAGATGTCAAGTGGAGTTTTATGTGTATGATTGAATTGAGATGTCAAGTGGAGTTTCTTCTAATCTCCATTAGAGATCCCCTTATGTCTACTGAATCATTTTGTTGTGCAAAGTATTAAAAAGTATCACAGACAGTAGTGAATGTATCATAAACAGTAGTGAAAGTATCACAATATAATTTTTTATATTTTATTTGCATTTAGATATTCATTATTTGTTGTTGATATGTATATTTTATTTGCATTTAGATATTCATTATTTGTTGTTGATATGTTTGCATAATCCAGACCACCATCTTTTGTTTATATGACATCAAGATCAGAAAAGTATCATAAATAAAATTAATAGCATCACAAATGGTAATTAAAGTTACATAATAACTAGTTATACCTTCATCTTTATCTTTATCTTTGGTCGAGATATGACTACCATCGGCATCAATACCTCTTTCATCTAAATCTATCATAAACGTTGATATTAGTATTAAAAATATCAGTACAAAGTATCACAAACTTTAACAAAAAGTATTACAAATAGCCATAAATAATATCACATGCAGTTTCTTGCACATTATTTTCACTAAAAACCTGAACAATTAAACTATTCTTCATCTTCTGCAGTTGTAACAACCCAGTTTTTCATATCGAAAATATAAGCGGAAGTATTCATACCTTAATGAAAGTAATATGAGGGACGTTACTTTTTGTATTATTTTCTGTTAATTTAAAAGATAAACGAACAATTAAAATAAACAATTTTATTGAAATAAAGCCAACTCATATCTCTTCAACGAAAATAAATAAATCTAATATCATTTGACTTTAACAAAAACTATTATTAATAATAATAGTAATAATAATAATAAATAATGAAGTTTCATAAATGGTATTCAAATAAATTCAATATTTAATAGTTAATCTTGAGGAAATAAAATAATAAATTCAAATACGACTAATTGATCAAGTTTGAAATATAAATAAAATATCAAAACTTTAAATATTGGTTTACTATCGTCGTCACCACCATGCTTCCGCTCCGATTTCACATGACCTGAAAAATATTATTTAAAAAGGGATGAGCTTTCAACTCGCTCAGTAGAGAGTACAATTCATAATAATTGCATAATATCATAGTTCTGGACAATCATATCTCTGTTGTGTATTGAATTACACCTCTATGTACAATAAATTGTTCCTCTGTTGTACATTGATGCACCTCTATCTCTGGGTCACGCGACAATATTTAAGACTCTCTGGGTTGCATGACTATGTGCACATAATTTGTAACGAAACGCCACCTCTGGTTTTATACAATCCTCAACATAGGCTAAAATACTACGCACTTAAATATGAGTTGTAAATAAAAAGATTTTAGTTATCCCTACCTTGAATATGCAGAAACGTGACTTGACTCGATAAATGTGACTCGTGAAATATATAAGCTTGGATGATCATCCTAATCCTCATAATTCTCAATTTCTACAAATAAACGGAATGGAAATTAATAAAAGGAATAAGAATTGAGATGACATAATTTAAATAGTTGGCTGAAAATCGAAAGGGACTAACTGAATTAAACGCTGAAAATGTAAATGTCCAATCGTGATTGCAATTCGGGTCGTGACACAAATCAAAACGACACATATCGTGCTTGATAAGCGAGAAATTGTACAGTAATTAATGGTTTAACTCCTATGTTTTTATGTTCTTAATATTCTCATATATGTTTAATTCTCGCATATTTATTATTATGAGTAGTCGAGCACCGATTGTATATTTCTTTCTTATTTTGCAGTATTTGGTGCTATAATAAATGAAGGATGTTTTACAAGGAAGTTGAGAGACGAGGATCAACGAATCGGTGAAAGAAAGCCGACGAGTCAGGAGGTTGCATCGACGGCGCGTCGATGCCGAGGGTGGCTCGCGTCTGTCGACGCAATGTGCGGCAATTCGGCTCTGTTGCGTCTTTTGCGCGCGTCAGTCGACACCATGTCGACGAGAAGCCTCAGTAGCGTCGATTCAAGGTCCGTCGGTCGACGCCATGTCGACGGTAACTCTCTGTAGCGACGATTGAAGGTGCTTCGGTCGACGCACATGCATGTCGACGCGGGTAGAAGATGCGCATCAACCCTGAGGTCTGGCACGCGTCGGTCGACGCCCTATCGACGCCGACTCGGTCGAGCTATTTGGAAGAGATCTTGTGCGGCAAGAAAGAGGAATTCTATATAAACCTGATCTTATTTCGTCCAAAGGACACACATAACATATCCTAGGGTTCCAAGGAGCTCCATAGAGGTCCTAAGTCATTCCAATCCATCCATACGCAAGAGAACTTGAAGATTGAAGATCAAGATGCAAGATTCAAGTTCTACACATCGTTTCTCCTATTTTCTCAAGAATTATGTTTGTTTACCTGAACCTTTTCTTTTATTTTATTAACTCCATGAGTGAGTAAACTTATTATCTAGTTCTAGGAATGTTGAAATCCTCGTGAAACTATGTTCTAATTAATTTATGCAATATTGTCTTTCGTTCTTCATATGCGGTTGCTTGTGTTGTTCTGTTTTCAATTTATGATTGCTTAATTCTTAATTTGGCTTGATCATCTAGATTAGGGATTGGTTATCTATTGCTAGAAATATGATTGCTTCTTGTGTAATTGTCGTAATTACTATTTCTCTGAAGAAACTAATGACTGCGAATCGTTAGGGACGACACAACATAGGTTTAATAAACTGAGCTTATGTGTTTATTACCTAGATTAATCTATTTGCCTGATTATTAATGTTGTTGTTGGGTTGAACCTAGAGATATTGTGGTTGGTTGGATGAGTGGAACGAGGGTGGAAACTGAGAGCTTTATTATTGTTGAATTTTCCGTTAATTATTTTCTTGCTTGCTCTTAATTATTTGCTTGTTTATTTTGTTAGTTAATTTAATTCACAATTCCTACCCCAATTATTTGTTTAAATAAAATACGAACTATCACAATCTAATCACACTCCTCGAGGGATCGACCCTTACTTATCACTACTACTAGTTGGTAGAGAAAAGCTGAGGAAAAATAAATATTTAATTTGACGCTTGACGACCAGCGGTCAGTGCTCCTATGCCAAGGCCAAAAATCAAGCCCAACGACCTTTTCCAATTAAACCAACTTAAATTCACAAATAAATGTCTCCCATCATTTACGTGAACTAAAACCCATTAGCCCATTCATCCTTTTCTCTCTCTCTCTCTCTCTCTCTCATTTCACTCTACAACCGAAATCCAAAATCAACATATTGACTATTGAAATCTCCAACTCATCACCCACACATCTCTCACCCTCTCTTAAAACTCACGCGACACCCACACACTATGCGTTTGATCGACGAATTCTCGACGCGCTAGTTTCGGAATCCGTCTCCGCAAGAGTACGGAGCCGGTTGTAGGACGGCGAGTTCTTCCCGAGTCGTGTCTCTCGAGGATGGATGTTATCGGCTATCGGTTTCTTAATTGTTCTTATCGTCGGTTTATATGAAACTAATTTAAACTAAGAAAGCAGTAGTCATTGTTCGGTTTTGAGTTCTACGACTAAGATTTATATTGAAATACAAGATTTAAAAACATTGAAAATGAAAAGGAAATTAAAGCTTATTTAAAACGATTAATCTAAAC
>BMAC01000427.1:769843-785066 GCA_014905375.1 Phtheirospermum japonicum | reverse complement strand
ATTAGGGTTCGTTGGGCAGTCGGTCGACTTGCCCTATTCGGTCGATCGACCGCAGTCGATCGACTGTCGGCTGTCGATCGACTGCTCATGCCAAAAGTTCAGAATTGCCTGGAATCCAGTCGATGTTGAAACCACCAGTCGATTGGGCAGTCGATCGACTACATACCAGTCGATCGACTAGGTATTCAGTCGATCGACTGCATTTCAGCAGCCAACCTCCATTTTCGATCCTCTTTTGTCCCAAGACTCCATGGCTGAACCTACACAAACCCAAAAACTCCATTAACACTACTTAAAGATAGAATATACACAAAATTAAAAGAAAAGCAAGAAAAGAGTTAGAAAGTCGTGGGTTGCCTCCCACGGAGCGCGTTTGGTTAACGTCGTTCGCTCGACGGTTATACAAAAATGTTATCCAGGATCTAAGAAGAGGTGACGATCATGCCACGCCTTGGTGTTCTCGAGTTGACACACTGGGTGATCAGAATCACCAAGGCGGGCGCGTCGGGCAAGCCGGAACATCGAGACATCAAGAACGTGGGCTGGCTTCGGTGGTCTTAAGGGTGGGTCGTCGACCCAAACGTGATTATCCCAAAATGGGTCGACGTATTTCTCCGTCTCGACGACTGTCATCTCCTCTCTCTCGAATTTAGAAATAGGCGTAGTCGGACACGAGAGAGTAGGACCCCGCACATCTTCCTCGTCCTCTTCCACCTCCTCTTGTTCAAGTAGTAATAAAGCATCGGGTGGTGGAAAAAGAGGTTTGATCAACTCCACATCCTCCATGATCGGCACAACTACATCTTCCTTGCCTAAAGCAGGTAAACTCGACAGTCCAAGTGCCATCGGAGACCCCAAAGATAACACCCCCTCACTTTCCACTACAACCTCTTCACAATACCCGAGAGGGGTTACGTTGTCTTCCGACCCATTCTCCTCATCCTCTGAATCCACCTCATAGCGCTCTTCTTTCGAAAGATCGTCAAATCTAGAATTTCCATCAACGACCGTGGGCACCACCACATCAAAGATGGGCATCTCGTCAAGGCACGGCTTCTTAAGCTCATCCATGTCATTGGCAATTTGCTTAGCGTGAGTCTCCATGTGAGCGAGGCATTCCGTGAGTTCGGCTAAGAGGGACTCCACGTTCGGGAGTTGGGACGTAGACGAATCTTGAAAGAGTAAGGTATAAGGGTCATCGCTCGGGGTATACGAGCTCGAGGTGTGTAGATTGTAAGAATCGTAGCTCGAAGGAAGGGCGAGTGGAACATATGGATCGTCAAAACCCGGATCAAAAGGATCAAGAGTCGGTGCATACGGATCTATGCTCGGGTTATGGGGATATGAAAATGGAGGTGAATGTGGAGGATTTGGGTCATAATGATCGGAAGAGTAGATCCATTCTTTTCCGATCGAAGCATACGGGTCGTCATATTTGGGAGTGGTGTATGGATTTGGATATTCGGGAGTTTGGATGTAAGGGTTGTCGTATGGCAAACTAGATCGGTAGTTTACCACCCTCGGCCGGATCAATTAAGCGGCGGAGGCATCCTTTGATCGTCTAGAGTGTGGGCGGGCGGAATCGGGCTCTCGAACGGAGTTGCCATCGTTCGCTCCTCGATTATCGGTGATAATAGCGGAGGTAACGGGACTTCGGACCTACCCTGCATACACAACAACGACAAAAGATTACGCGTATCGAATGTAAAACGACGAACTAATCTAACTATGAACTACGTTAACGATAAGAGTAATTAAGAACGCCATTGGCCTTAATCCATCCCCGGCAACGGTGCAAAATTTTTGATCGACGAATTCTCAACGCGCTAGTTTCGGAATCCGTCTCCGCAAGAGTACGGAGCCGGTTGTAGGGCGGCGAGTTCTTCCCGAGTCGTGTCTCTCGAGGATGGATGTTATCGGCTATCGGTCTCTTAATTGTTCTTATCGTCGGTTTATATGAAACTAATTTAAACTAAGAAAGCAGTAGTCATTGTTCGGTTTTGAGTTCTATGACTAAGATTTATATTGAAATACAAGATTTAAAAACATTGAAAATGAAAAGGAAATTAAATCTTATTTAAAACGATTAATCTAAACTAGTTAACTAATAAAACTTATAATTTTTAAATTAGGAAAATGGAGGGAAAATTAGAGTCAAGCTTATTTGAAAAAGTCAACATTAGTTTAATAAAAATTAAAGTTCTAAAAAGGAAGATTATATAAAACTTTTAAAAACTWAYAAATTGATCTAAACAACTTAAKAACTTAAAAGCATAAGTTAAAAAGCTAGAAAGCTATAAAATGAAAATYGAAGTTTGATGATCAAAATAACAACTAAATTACGATCAAACATCAACACACAATTAAATGAAATAACAAGGAAATAAAACTATATTAATGGAAAGATATTACCAAGAGTAATGATCCACAAAAGCTTGAAATGGAAAAGCTTGAAAGCTTGAAGGATTCTTCACAAAAGAAAACTAAATCAAAGCTTGAACAACTAACCAACTAAGATCTAAAGCTTAACCAATCTATTACTAATTACTAGAATTTTTGGGAATTAAAATTGATCAAAATGAAAAGGAATTATTTTCCGGTTTGAAGGAGCTCTCCTGGGAGGAAAGAGCCTTGCTGCAAGTTGTTAGTTTCGAAAAGACGTCTGATCACTTAAATCTTCACAAAATTTGCTTTTCAGTCGATCGACTGTAAAGCAGTCGATCGACTGGCAGTCGATCGATCATGTCGGCAGTCGATCGACTGCGATGTCAAAACGACCTGAAGCCCTGGAATCCAGTCGATCGACAGCAGTCGATCGGCCAAGTAGGCAGTCGATCGACTGCGTCGTCTAAAATGCCAAAAGTCCTTGGAATCCAGTCGATTTTGGGGGTTCAGTCGATCGACCAAGTAGGCAGTCGATCGATTGAACATCCAGTCGGTCGACTGGATTCCAGCGCCTGGCTCGATTTCTCGTTCTTTTCACGTCCGCCGGTTGATCGAGCCTTGCCTGTTGCGCTCCCTTGCTTTGTCCGTTCATTCCCGAGTTGAGTATCAACGATCCCTAACGAGCGCGGGCCCCGCTTGGACGTCCTACGGCCAATAGAAAAACGAAATAGAAAAAAAAAACTACGAAAACTAATAATAAAACGTACAAAAATACGAAAACCTAAAAATAACAAAAAACGGCCAACTCGACTCCTAAAACACCTAAAAGCAAGCGAAACACACGCAACGTGATACAAAATTGATAGCAAAAATATGTACAAAAAGATGCAAATCAGCGTTCCATCGCCACCAAAACAGAGATGGCACAGCGAGGTGACGGTGGTTCGTGCTGATTTGGTTTCATTCTGAGTTTGCCTGTGTTCAATTTGACTCGAGTAGGCGGTGACTCGGGTCTAATGGGTTTAGCGATTCTAGAGTTAACTCGTCTTTTCCAGGTGCTACCTTGATTAGACGCGACGCTGGCAGGTTGTGATTCGGATGTACAAGCTCAATTGCGTATTCTGTAAATCTTGGTCGGAGGCAACAGTCTACACCTTTGGTGTGAAGGCGAGTGGCTCAGGTTGGCTGAAGGCCGCGGAGGAAACTCATTTATTTTTTGTCTTGTTTGAATGATGAGTTCTCCAATTCGGACGGGTCGAACTTGTTCCAAGATTCTGGTTCTTGCTGATGGGCATTCTTGCCGGGATATAGTGAGGTTTAGGACAGGTGGCATTCGATTCAACGAGTGGTAGGAGATGACTTGTCTGGTTCTTATGGCGAATCTGTCGATGGCACTCCACGATGAACCGACGACCATAAATCTGCGGCGCCAAAGGTAGATTGTATTCTCTTGACATCTAGATCTGAAATACAGTGGTTGATTGTAGATGACGTTTGTAATAGTGATTGCATTTAGCGATCGTTGCTCCGGTAACGGTTAATGATTATTTTGTTCTTGGGTTTCAGATATCAAGAATGGTGTATAGATAAAAGAATAAAGTAATGAACTTGGATTCGACTTACTGAAATGGACGACAATGAGAATTCTTGTGAATTGCATTCTGATTGACTTTATGCTGGATTAGGGTTTCATTTGCGGCTAAAAGTAATCAATCTTGTTTTTTAGTTGATCACTAGGTTTATGAGTCCTAAAATCATGGGATTATTGATCAATGTACTCAAAAAACGTACAGACAAAAAATGTGCATTTATGTGGGCAGGTCATTGAGGCTTCCATATGGTGGGTTCTAGCTGGCCTACAAAACTTATATAAAATACATGGCCAAATGGCCCAACTATTGATGTAAAATAATTGTACTTATAAATCACATGAAATCTTAATAATAATATAGACTTGTGAAAATTTAATAATTTAAATGTATTCAGGATTATTAAGAAATGTCTAAAATTGAATTAAATATCATATTAAAATTGGGATTTAAATAAGGAGATGCAATATAACGTTCACGACAGTCAAATAAAGTAAAATAAAAATATGGGATGTTACAGAAGTATCAAACGTCCTTCATATGTATCAAATAAATATTAAAATTAAAAGAGAAATTAGGTCTTGAACCATGTTTCCCCCAAATGCTTACAAAATACAGAAAACTTAAAAACTTTAAGTACCTTAATCATTAAATTCAGCCAGAGAGTGTGAAATTAGTCACGACGAGTATTTTGGACACCTGGTGTTTGGACGGCTAATAGTGCTTCAATTTTTTGCACTTTTTTGATGTCTGATAGCTTTTCAATTCTGGAATTGATTCGGTTAGAAATAGATTTTGTTGTCTTTAATTTTCCAATTCTCTAGTCCTCCGATTTAAAGGCATTATTGTTGGAGTTGCGCATTTCCGGAGGATGTAGATGGAGACAGGAGCCGCAATTGTTTATAGAAGGAGATGGAGATTTTCCTAAAATTTTTTGATGTTGGAGATGGAGATGGGAATTCTTTGATGTGCGAATTGTGTATCTCATGCTTCTCTCACATGAAAGGGGGGTCGGTTCCTAGGTTTGGGTGAGCCAGCGAGTTGGATTCGTATTAATATACAATAATGGTAAAAGATGGTTTTATACTATCACACCGGTCTCATAGGAGACCTACTCTTTTTATTTTTATTTTTTCAGAGTGGAAGTTATTCCTAGAAGGAGCGCGGGTTTGGGTCATTTTCTCGGTTTACTACTCTGATCTTCATTTCTTTACTTTTGTTGGATTTTCTCAGATCTTGTTGTAAAAGGAGTGTGATTCATTTGGGGAAGAATTAGGGGAACCTAAGATTATGGAAGGGGATACTACACAGAAGTTTATAAAAGGGATAGTCAAAGTGTAAAATTGTTTAAATAACTTTCTCAATCATAATATTTATGTGGATGACCTTTATTTTTGTAAGGATAAAAAATAGAAAGAAAATGTCTAAAATATCCTTAAATGTGAAATAACTAAACTACCCTTATCTTTTTTACCATTTATACACAGTTTGTAAACCCCCCAAAAATTGCTCCCTCTTCGTATTCCTCCCGTAAACCCCAAAAGTCCCTCTGTTTCCGTTTGTAAAACCTCCAAGGAACCCCAGAAATTCTTGTTATCTTATTTAGGATTAGCAAAGCGGTGTATGGGGTTGAAGATCATCAAATGATTTTCTTTTAGCATTTTTCAAAAAATGGTGAAAGATGTGAAAAAACAAGCTTAAAGGTAGTTTTTTTTTTTGTTACCATCTTTATTTCATTATTTATGTATGATTTCCATAGTGTTAGTATGATGGTGATGTGTAATTTATTTAGCACTGATAACGATTGTTCAGTCGTTACTTATTACACATAACGACACTAAAATCATTATCTCTTGTTCAACTAATTTGTTTATTTTTACGATTCAATTAAAATGTAATATGTTTCATTGTTTTAGTCATGTGTATCTTTTATATACATTTCAGTAATTATAAATTAGACTTAATTATTGTGTAGCCATGTTGGTTTAATGGATAACGACATTTTATGTTATTTAACTATCTGTTATTTTTATTACTTGTTTTTACTTACTTAATTAGGATGTCACATAAATGAGAATTATTTTAGTTCGCCGAAGTAATATTATGATTTTTGTTTGCTGGTTTAATGCATAACGATGGTATAATCGTGTACATTGTTTCGCTATCCATTAATTTATTTTTACTTGTTTTTAATTACTTAGTTCGTATGTCACATAATTAGATATTATTTTTAGTTCGTCAAAATAATATTTATGATTTTTTTTTCTTGTTTTCGGTCATGGAATCTACAAAAATGGTGTGGATACAAGTATGTCACTTTGTTGAGTTCGAGAGTAGCGAATGCAATTGGATATGAAGATACGTAAAGAACACATACGAGAATGTGAGTCCGATTTCTGTTCCCAACAATGTTTCGTATTTGGAGCTTTACAATATGGTTTGGAAGCTCGTAAAGTTTGACAACAATTCATATGTGATAGAGTTCATGTCTCTGAACCCAAATATGACTAGATTTCCAGTCCCCCCCGTGAAGAATTACTCTGATGAAAAAGTAAAGTGGTATCTATCCATTTGCGATGAACATCCTTTTTGCGTAACAGTTGTAAAAAAAAGTCGTTGAAGGAGTGAGTAATCATAGTTTGTCGGAGATTGAAAGAATTACAGAGAATAGCCCGATCGACGGTCAATTTATTGATCGTAGTGATGGTGTATTTTGTTTTGCATGTAATTTTTGTATTTTTCTTTGTGTTTTTAGATAGATTTTTATATTGATTTTAGTAGTTTTGAGTCGTTTTTTGTTAGGTTTTTAAGTCATTTTTCTTGTTTTATTGATTTTCGTGTTTCTTGCTAAATTTATATTTTAATGGGTTAATTGGTTCAATTAGTTCAACGATTGGTGAAATTCTTGGGTTTTTATGTTCAAATTCCTATTTTATAGGCTAAGGCATTGAGGACCAAAATTCAAGCAAAGAAGAGGCTCCAAAAATAGCTAACATTTTGGAATGGTGGCCTAGCCTCGCCTAACCTCGCCTAACATCGCCCAAAATCCGTGCCAGAACTGCCACACTGGGTAGCGCTGTCGACACTGGGTTACCCAGTGTCCGAGCAGCGCCCGCAAGCTGCCGAGCGCATTCGCCCGCGCCTGCTCGCCCGCACTCGCCCGCGCGCACCCGCATTCGCCCACATTCGTCCGCACTCGCCTGTGCGCGCCCGCATTCGCCTGCCTTCGCCCAAGCTTGCCTAGACTCTTGCCTACCAGCGCCTAAGCCCAGCACCCAAGACCACAAGCCCTGCCCTAACCTGCCGTCCACCTGTACCCAGGAGCGCCCAGGCTCGGCCATGGCCGAGCCACATCAAGCCATGGTCGAGCCATCTCAAGCCATATCAAGCCAAAAGATGCCAAAAGGCTAGCCAAGTGTCTAGGAAGGTGCCTCCGGGTCAAACTTGGTCAAACCCGGGAATTTCAAGCTTCTAAGGCTATTTTGGCCCATTTAAACCCAATTAAATGTAATATAAAGAGTAGACTTCTTTCATTTGGAAAGACACCTCTCATTTTTCTCCAAACCCAAGCATGGGTTTGGGATTAAAAATCCTCTCTCTAGTTTTTAAGATCTATTTTCTCTTTCTTAGGTTTTAGATTTAATTTCAAGCTTTGATGTAATTTTCTTTTCTAGATTAGATTTAATTTCAAGCACCTCCTTGGGTTTGTAAGCCTAAGAAGAGTCCAAATACTCCTTTGCATTGTTACTTTTGATGCAATTACATTCAAGCTTTGTTTCATTTCTTAATTCAAGTAAGTTTTCTTTCAATTTCATATTTTATGCTTTATTTCCATGCTTGTTCTTCATTTCCATGCTTTGTTCTTCATTTTATGCTTTTTGTCTAAGCACCTTGAATTCATGTTAGACCTTAAGAATTGGATATGGAGTATAGATGAGTAACACATCTAGATCATAGATCGAGTCTTGGATCGTCTTGATTTTGAGTTTTTCCTATGCTTTATTTACAATTTAATTTTTATGCTTTGTTTTAGGTTGAATCTTAGATCTACTCTTTGTTGCTTGTTATTTTTCATAAAGTTTTAAACTTTCATTGCTCTTTCTATCCATGCTTTTAATTTTTGCTAATTTGCATTATTTAGGATTTTATACATAGTTGTACCTTGTGCATGCATGCTTGTACTTGGTGAAACAATGCTTTTTCTTGCTTATTTGCATTACTTGCTTGCATTACTTGCTTGCATTTACATATTGAGGCATACGACGAGGCATCCTACCAACATGCAATTTCATTTCCTAGTTTAGTTTAGTTAGCTTAATTACTTTATTTGCATTTTCTTTTAATTTCCAAAGCTACAAACACATTGATTCTCTCAATCGAATCGAATTCCGATAATACCAAGACATGAACCCGTTGATTCATTTCATTACCACGAAAATTACACTTCAGATTTGTTAATCAAGAACGAGTGGAAGTTGAATATTTGGATAGTGTGTCGGATTTTGTGCAGAATACTGATGACACTGGGAATGCATATGAAGATGGAAATCTTGTCGACTGGGATACGTTAAATGTGATTGAAGAAAGTCCTGAGATCGAGAGCGTGATTGAAGAAAGTCCTGGGATTGAAGATGTAAGAGGAACAATTTCTATTATAGAAGAAGATCGCCCAATGTTTCCAACACAACATGCTACGGTTACAAATGCGAGTCAATTTATTAGTTCACCCCTTCCTCCTTGTCCATCTTCAGTACGAATTCAAGAGAGCGAAGACCTCAAATGTAATGATCTCTTTCCGACCAAACTACATTTAGTTGTAAAACTTTCAATGTTGTCAGTGAAGTGCCATTTCGAATTTAGAGTAGTAAAAGCAACTAAGAGCTTGTATGTAATTATGTGTATTGATAAGAATTGTGGTTGGCGTTTGAGAGCAGTGAAGATCAGATGTGCTGAAATCTTTGAAATTCGGAAGTATTTTGGTCATCACACTTGCTCGATGAGTGTACGTCGTAAAGATCACAAACATGCGACATATAAGCTAATTGGGAGGCACATCTCTGAAAATTTTAAGGACGCCAATAGGATTTATAGTCCTAATGACATTATCAGTGACATTCTAAGTGGGTTCTATATAACTATAAGCTATACTAAGGTACATATGGCGATTCACAATGGATTTGGCTTGATTCGAGGATGGCCTGAAGATAGTTATGCAAAACTTCCGCAATATTGTTATGTGCTGGAGGAGAATAATCCGGGGACGTTGACATTCATTGAAACAAGTGAAGACAGACATTTCAAGTATTTTTTCATGGCTCTAGGACCATATATTCATGGATTTCGCTCTTCAATTAAAAGAGTAATATTAGTTGATGGAACATTCTTATCAGCGAGATACAGAGGTACCTTACTTATTGCAACCAGTCAAGATGCCAATCGCCAAATTTATCCGCTTGCATGGGCCATAATTGACTCAGAGAATAATGCTTCTTGGTCATTTTTCTTTCAGAAGTTGAGAGATATTCAGGCGATACTTCAGACCTGGTTATTGTTTCTGATAGGGGAACCAGTATTCCCGGCGCTTTTCATGAAGTGTTTCAGCATGCACATCATGGATATTGTAATTATCACTTACTGAAAAATCTAAAAACTGTATTTCCGAGGCTCCAATTGGATGGATTGTATTGGGCAACAGCTGAAGCTTATTCGCTGCCTCACTTCGAAACAAATATGGCAGCATTATGCAGTAAGCATGAGGGTATTATATGATACCTGGAGAAATCAGGTTTACATCATTGGGCTAGAGCATATTTCAAAGCAACTCGTTTCAATATAATGACAACCAACAACACTGAATCAATGAACTCTACGCTAAAGAGAGCACAAGAATTTCCTATTCTTGGTTTGATTGAGCATATTAGAGAGACATTGCAGAGGTGGTTCCATGAAAGACACGTTGCTTCAGAAAAATGTTCTAATTTCCTTACCCCACCTTTAGAAGAGGAGATGTGCATGAGGTACGATGAGTCCAATGGTTTAGTCGTGAAACATATCACACCAACTATTTCGCAAGTTAGTGGGCATTCAAGGAATCACGTTGTTAACTTAGAGGAAGGGATATGTACTTGTAGAAAATTTGAAATGGACCTGTTTCCATGTGCACATGTTATTTCCGCAATAAGATTTTTGAATGATAATGGCTACAAGTTTTTCTCTACGTTGTATACGAGCTCTTGTTGGAGAAATGTATATTCGAAATCAATTCATCCTTTGCCAAGTCAGAATGAATGGATAGTTCCAGAGAAAGTTATGTCAAGAATTGTGTTGCCTCCATTATCACAGCGTGCAAGGGGCCGACCCACAACAGAAAGAAAGAAATCAGCTGGTGAACCTCGAAAAAAAGATCTAATGGACCTCACCAAATGCGTAAGTGTAGTAAATGTGGAGGTCATGGTCATAATCGTGGTACATGTAAACAAGATCCACCACAATGAAATAACTATTTAGCCACTTAGATATATTTTGAATTATCACATTTTAAGGTGCTTCTAATGCGTCAAAATAATAACATTTGGAGCAATGTATTTCATGTAGTATAATGTGTGATAATTATTAAAATATCGTTATATATATTTCATTATTCATCAAATCTCAACATCAAACTTCAAACTGAATAAATGATGCATAACGATACAACAGTCGTTAACATATTTGTGACACATCTGTACAGTCGTTATCTGATTTAAGTATGGAAGATGCAGCTTGAACATGAAGATCTTATTTCGGCATTACATGTGAATGTGATTTAGTTATGATTAAAACCTTGGAGGAATGATACTTGATTTGTAAAAATTTCAAAGTAATTTGATAATGATAGTTCTTTCGTTATTAAGATTGTTGGGTCGTGAAAATGATACATAATTTTTAAATACTTCCAAGTAATGGTGATTATAAATGATTGTTGTTTCTTTATAACGATATTTATGTCATGATAACGACACTTGGTTTTTACAAGTGATAACAATAATCCTTTCGTTATAAAGATTGTTGTGTCGCGATAATGATACTTGATTCGTACAAACTTCTAAGTAATGATGATTGATAACGAATCTTGTTTCGTTATAACGATAGTTGTGTCGTAAAAATGATACTTAATTCGTCAAAGTTTCTATGTAATGATGATTGATAATGAATATTGTTTTGTTATAACGATAGTTATGTCGTTATAATATACTTGATTCGTACAAAATCTAAGTAATGGTGATTGATAACGATAGTTCTTTCGTATAAAGATAGTTGTGTCGTGATAACTATACTTGATTCATACATAATTCTAAGTAATGGTGATTGAAAACGATTGTTGTTTCTTTATAATGATAGTTGTGTCGTAATAACAATACTTGATTCGTACAAAATTCAAAGTAACGTTTATTGATAATGAAGTTCTTTAGTTATAACGATAGTTGTGTCGTGATAACGATACTTGATTCGAACAAAATTCTAAGTAATGATGATTGATAACGAATGTTGTTTTGTTATAATGATAGTTGTGTCGTAATAACGACACTTGATTCGTACAAAATTATAAGTAATGGTGATTTAAAACAATTGTTGTTTCTTTATAATGATAGTTGTGTCGTGATAGCGATACTTGATTCGTACATAATTCTAAGTAATGGTGATTGATAACGATAGTTCTTTCGTTATAAAGATTGTAGTGTCTTGATAACGATACTTGATTCGAACAAACTTCTAATTAATGATGATTGATAACGAATGTTGTTTCGTTATAACAATAGTTGTGTTGTGAAAATGATACTTAATTCGTCAAAAGTTCTATGTAATGATGATTGATAATGAATGTTGTTTTGTTATAACGATAGTTGTGTCGTTATAATATACTTGATTCGTACCATTTCTAAGTAGTGGTGATTGATAACAATAGTTATTTCGTTATAAAGATAGTTGTGTTGTGATAACGATAGTTCTTTCGTTATAAAGATTGTCGTGTTGTGATAACTTATAACTTTTAAGATACAACAATTATTATCAAATCACATCACTTAAGGACTTTGATGAATTAAATATTGTTATCATTACACAACTGACATTATAACGAAATAACAATCATTATCAAATCACATTTATTAGAAACTTAGATTAATTTAGTATTGTCATCATGACATAACTGTTATTAGTTGATTAGAAGTAAAGATTTTATATTAATTAAATATTGACTAGTCTTATTCATACTAGTATTATACCCGTGCGTTGCACAATAATCTTTTATTTTAAATAAGTAATTGTATATATGTATACTTAAGTATAAATTATGAAAAATCCTCTTATACACAACATTTATAGTTTTGTTACTACGTTTATTCTCATCAAAGTTGATCAATAATTTTAAACCCCTTACAATTAGTCACACTTGATATAGCCATGACTGAAAACTGACTTATTTAGGAAAATATTTATTTGGTCATTCTAAGAATCTGTAACATCATCATCTCCAAAAACATTTGTTTGGTAATTCTAAGAATTAAACAAATTATTTTCACTATCCAACATTGATTGTAGGTCTGCTACAAATTTGGTATGAAGAGAATTTTTTGCAATGTTACCTCTACATAGTGAGCAAATAACGTATACGAAATAAAATATGAATATTCAAGATTTTGAATTTCGATAGAAATTAAGTATACCATGAATACTTTCAAGATTACCGTCATTAGGAACATTTGCTTTTAGAGGCGACTTTCCCTTCTTGGTTTTGGAATTAGTGGATCTTTTTACGAATTTATTATAGTTGATGCTACAGTGTTCATTCCACTCTATGCTGGTTTTGCACTTGAATTGTTTTGCATCATTATTGAGATAGTAAGAAATATATTATTTTATGAAATCAATTCAAATCAAAAGTATCATTTTCACGACACAACTATCGTAATAACGAAACAACATTCGTTAACAATCATCATTTCTTAGAATTTTGTATGAATCAAGTATCGTTATCACGACACAACTATCGTTATAAACAAACAACAATCGTTATCAATCACCATTACTTAAAATTTTGTACGAATCAAGTATCGTTATCAATCTTGCCATATTTTGCATGTTTTTAGGTTTTGTAGTGTTTTCTTTGTTTTAGTAGTTTTTCTTATATTTTCTTAGTTTTTTTATTAGTTTTTGTTTTGAAGGTCAACATTTGTCAAAGTGGGCCCGGGATGAGGCCGGAAGATGACTCAAACCCGAGT
Source organism: Phtheirospermum japonicum (assembly GCA_014905375.1). Taxonomy (NCBI): domain Eukaryota; kingdom Viridiplantae; phylum Streptophyta; class Magnoliopsida; order Lamiales; family Orobanchaceae; genus Phtheirospermum; species Phtheirospermum japonicum. The sequence continues at coordinate 771,832 of BMAC01000427.1, read as the reverse complement.
AATTCACTGACAAGCCTCGAAATATGTTTGGTGCGAGGATCGACCGGAAATGACGAGAAATGTGGCCATATTCATTGTCACCTCACGCATTTGCTCGGTGGATATATCAGTTGTCGTAATATAAGCATAACTACAAAACAACTTGTGCCATTTGCGTCCACCTTATATCATTGGAAATTTGAGAGAAGTGTCTAAAACTCTTGTTTTTACAACAATCCCAAATTCTGAGTCTAAGAATGGTAAAAAGCAGCTTTAAGTGGAGACAGTTCGCCGTGGCCTCGCTTGTGGCAAGTTTTGGTACGGAGCCCATAACTGTCGGAATAAAATTTTAAATGACACAAATCAAATGCCAAATGAAAGCCAAGAGGAAGGGATAATTTTCATATGAAGACATTGTTAGCTGATTCCATATATTTGCACGTCGATCGACTGCTCAGCAGAAAGTTTGACCGTTCGAGGATGAAGCAGTCGATTAGACTGCCTTTCAGTCGATCGACTGCGCTGCAAAAAAATTCGGGATTTTTGGCCCACGTTTTTGCCCCTGCATCCTATATATAAACCCACCAACTCTCCCCCAACAACCTTATCCCATCCTTGGTAGTTTTGGACTTGTTCCATCTCCTCTAAGCCTTTACATTTCCTTTGCCATTAAAACCCTTGCTTAAATCCTTATTTAATGTAGTTTATCTAGTTTAGTAGTTAGTTTAGTTAGGTTTAGTAGTTTTTATCAAGTGTTGGAGAGGGTGACAACTCCTTCATTTGTGTTCTTTGTTGTGTTGAAGACTTGGATTTGCTTTTGAAGGTTGTAATCTACATTTGAAGTTCTTGTTTGGTGTTTAATTTCCCTTCATTGTTATGCTTTATTCTTGAATGACTGTTCTTGTTGTTGTGTGGTTATTAAGCTTTGGTTTGTGTTGTTTTCTTTTCATTGTTCTTCAATTTCTCATTTTTAGCTTTTAGTTTGTTCTTATTCTTGCAAAACTCCATGGATGCTTTCATTTTCAAGCTTTTTACCTCTTTTAGATAGACAAACATTTGGGTCTTGAAAGAACTATGAGTCTTTCCTCTTTAGTCAATTTGTCTTGTTCATATTAATTGCTCTTTGGCTTCTCTTCAATTTTAAATGCTTTGAATTTCCCTCATTTTCATCTTTCAAAATTTACAATCTTTCCTTAGTTTAGTAAATTTTAATTTATGTACGGTTGTTAATTAGGTTCCATTTATGTCATTAAAATTAGTTAATTTCAAGCAAACTTTAATTTCCATTTTCATGCCTTAGTAATTTTCAAGTCTTCTTTCAATTTAAGCTTTAGCATAAAACTCAAACCAAACCAATGACTTAATGCTTTCCTAGTATAGATTAGTGTAACTTAGATTAACAAGAGAGTAAGTAAAAAACACCGACCCCCGATAACATCTATCCTCGAGAGAAACGACTCGGGAAAACCTTACCGCTCTACAATTGACTCCGTACTATTGCGGAGACGATTTCTTAGAGTGCTAAGAAATCTTCGATCAGTTATCAAATCACCATTACTTAGAATTTTGAACGAATCAAGTATCGTTATTACAACACAACTATCGTTATAACGAAACCACATTCGTTATCAATCATCATTACTTAGAATTTTGTTTGAATCAAGTATCGTTATCACGACACAACTATCGTTATAACTAAAGAACTTCGTTATCAATCACCATTACTTAAAATTTTGTACGAATCAAGTATCGTTATTACGACACAACTATCGTTATAAAGAAACAACAATTGTTTTCAATCACCATTACTTAGAATTATGTACGAATCAAGTATCGTTATCATGACACAACTATCGTTATAAACAAACAACAATCGTTATCAATCACCATTACTTAGAATTTTGTACGAATCAAGTATCGTTATCACGATACAACTATCGTTATAATGAAAGAAATTCGTTATCAATCACCATTACTTAGAATTTTGTACGAATCAAGTATCGTTATCAC